>JAEIIJ010005243.1:0-30760 GCA_018904815.1 Drosophila ogumai
AGGACTTGAAACAAACCTCATACGCATGTACTTATTATTTCGGCCAGTAGTGTACATATATAAGCCTGGTAAGATCATGGCTTAGTAGGTATGGCTTTCAGAAAGACTTTTGATTGTCATGACTATAATTTAGTAATCTTCTATATTCTTCTTATATTATTCATAGGAATATTTACATTTTGGAGAATAAATCTTTCCTTTATCATTACTTCTTGACACCAATATTAATTCTACCGCAAATGACTACAACCCATTGCATTAGCATTATCTCACAAGTTCTAAAAAAATCTTCTTTCTACAAGGCATAATTCCAACATTCTTCCCAAATTACCATCCGTAAAAGTTAACCCACAAAACAAGCGGGCCGCAAGCAGGCCCCAAAAAAACAGCCGACAAGCAATTATGTAATGCCACCTACCCAAAAATTTCCAGGCTGCGAAGAAACCGAAAGATACACAACGAAAAGACAGTGATAAACGCAACAGGGAAAGGGAAGAAAGGTGAGCTAAGCAGACGACGAAGAAGGGCAAGAAAGGGAAGAAGAATGCTACGGCAGAACGAACGAACGCTAACTAAACAAGTTTTCGGAATTGGGTAAACGACATTATTAGAGGCACAAACGAGTGTGTTACAATATTAGGCCACAGTACCGTTAGGCCCCCGATTGAGAACCCCCGAAAAAAGCCGAGAACCGAAAAAAGTAAAACACCGTAAGAGCGCACACACAGCATTCGAAAGATTCGTGTGTTGCACCTCTCTTTCTGGCCCCTTTGTCTTATGTAATCAATTACACGAAGAATGATAATGAAGAAAGCACGGAGCGGTGAGCACAGCGTTCTTACTTTCTCCGCAGAAGTGGGCCACGACGCTGGCAGCGACAGAGGCAGAGGCAGCGATATTAACCAACAAAATGTTGGAAAAGAAGGGAACGAAGACTGGAGACACTGTCATGTAATTATGAAACTTTCACGCAAGACCCACAAACACTCAGGCACTCGGAAGACTTACACATACACACAAGCGAGTGCTGTTCTCGATGCAACTTCTTTTGGGGCTCAATGCACGGAAAGAAATTATGTTTGAAATTATATTATATAACCTATATGATCACCTGCGTCTTATATGTACATTTATTGAGTTTTTTAATAACCTTTTTCTTTATAAAAAATTTAAACTAAAAATATTCTTAAAATGTTCTTTGAAAAATCAAATAACTTAAGCATTGTGTAACAGTCGGTTTTCTAATATTTGTAAAATATAAACTTAAATTCCCCTATTCATTTTATTCTTGTTCCAATTTTTCCAATTCCCTAGCATAATCTGACTCACTTCAAATGTTAATTCAAGATCTAGTTTTCATTCTTATCATTATTATAAATCAAAATCAATTTACAGTTTAAATACTTTCACTATTTTTGCATCCCTTTTAAAAAGAACCTTTTCAATTTGATTCTTACAAAAGTATCATATTTTTTTCGGTGTTCATTTTCGTTCATTTCCAGTTTAGAATTGGGTCAAATAACGGATTTGTGTTAGCCCCCTCTGTTTCTCTCGGTCTCGCTCGCTCTCTTTGTTTGGAGTTGGAGGCAAGATCAGCAAAAGAACGTAACAAGCTGCGTCATCGCTTACTCCACTGCCCCCCACTGCCACTCCCCCTTTCGGACGTCACTCCTCCCGCTGTCCCAAACACAACTTCTTCGAACTTCACTCGCAACACACAAACCGAATTTTGAATTCAGAGCAGAAGAAACCGGTTGCTCTCGGGGAGAGAGCATTAAAAGCCGCGCTCAGTTGGTCTGCTCACCTAGTGGCCGGCTTTCATGCAGGTTCGTCTCGAACATGCTCCACTGCTTGCTCCCTCCGGCACTCTCTTCTGCACTGTTCTACATTTCTTCAACTCCCCAGATGGGTGAAAACTTCAGTAGGTGCACGGAGAGAAAATCATTGCAAAGGTGAGGAAATTATTTAGAGAGAGGATCTAAACATCCCAGGAGACTGTTTTTCATGCAATGCCACAGTATTATTAAAGGTAAAGTTTACAAATATAATAAAATGTAATACATAGTTATACATTATTGTATGTTTTTCTTATTTAATAAAAAACAAATTTAACTTTTAAAGAATTAATTTACTTTGAAGTCTCGTCTTCTTCCTGGAGATTGAAAATCCTTTTCAATGGCGTTGAAAAGTATGCTACAATTGTTATTCTTCAAAAATAAATCAAATTAACGAATAAATTATATTCCTTAGCTTTGTTCGGCTTTATATAAAAAATCTTTATTATATTTCTCCCAGTGCATAGTGTCGTGCGCTATCTTCTTGTTGGCCTGGCTTAAACACCGGTTTAGAACGTTCACTCACGCCTCGCGCCCGGTGCGGCTCATTAAAGACGGCCAACCACGAACAGCGCAACGCGCCAAGCGAGCCACATAAAAATCTTTTACTATTTTTATTTTTATTGTTCAAGAAGAGAAAGTGTTACGCCAATTGATTGTTTAATTAATTTTCTTTCTTCAGCTTCTGCTTCTTGCTGCTAGCTAGCTGGCGAGCTTCTTCTGCCAGAAGAAGCAACCACCTCGCATTGTGGCCCAATGTTTCATGTTCAAGTCCATGTCCAGATGTCAATGACCATGGGCAAAAAGTTAAGCTTACTCAAAAAACGTTGAGAAGGAAAAACGTTAAAGCTTGGGGAGATTGAAGAGACTAATACTCTTGTTTACTGGGTGCTGAAAATGTATCTCTGAGATATACAAAATTATTAACTTTAAATTGAACGTTTAATTCGATTAATTTTTGTGCAACGTAAACGATCTTCTTATTCTTATTACGCCTTAAAAGTAAAATATATTTAATTTCTTAAATCTGTTTAGGCATAATATTTGTATTTATGAAAACGGTATTTTATAGTAAAAATACCTTCTGCCAGGGTATTGCAAATAACTAAACAAATATAAGCGCGGGGCCACCGACAGAGTAAAAGTTTTGCACAATGCGCTTCATTTGTTGCTCATTTGACAACTTCTTCAGCTGCTGCTGCTTTCACACTTAAAAAAACACCCGACTTAAATGTGGTAACTCTATAAAATGTAAGTTCTTAAGGCCAAGTTTTAAAACAAAACTTAGAATTTGTTTTTTGAGGTTAAAAAATATATATTTTATAAATAAAGAACTTTAAGTAAGAAATTGTCCGTGTTAGAAAAACCACTCTTAACACATTGGGTTAAATATGTAATATTATCATGGTATTTTTCAAAGTGCAATCTTGCTATCTTGTTGGCCCGCACTCTTCGCGGATTCTTTTTGGCCAACCATTTGCAATTGTTAACGCTTTTTGTCTACGACTAATGTGTCAACTGTACTGCGGAGAGTACTGCTCGTACCTGTACCGATGTCGAACCCAATGAATTATGCATTCGGGCAAGTTACAACTTTCCAAATTGCTTTCCTCTTGGCCATGGCCAAGTTGTTGTTGTTAATAGTACCGCCACAGTTACCGCTGCTTCTGCTACTGCTCATTGTTGCTGTTGTTGTTGCCAAATAGAAAACTCTAACCGCTTATTTGCACTTAGACTTTCGCGCGATCTTCAATTAAGATAAATGTCGTGCTTGCCCTGGTTGCAAATAGCTGCAAAACTTGGCGTGGAACCTTTGGTGGAGTGGTCGCAACTAGATTTGAGAACTATATTTATGGGTGAAAACGTATTTATGAATAAAATAAGTAAAGTTCCGTTCGGGAATCAGTTCAAGACAATTATGGGAAATCAAAATTTATGGTAAAAGGTAGAAGGAAAGACATTTTAATACTACCAGAAATGAAGCTAAGTTATAAATATGATCATTTCCCTACTATCTTATTTATTAATTATTAATGCTTCCCAAATACCCCAAAAAGTAATCCCCTGATAATACTAATTAAACAATCAAAGCCATCCCCTGCGTATACGTAATGTGTATAAAAACACTGTACATAGAGCATACGCCCCATGGGTTGTATAAAACTGTCAGCGTAAATCACAATTATATAATGCAACAGTGATAAAAAAAGGCACTCACACACCCACAAATACCGAGAAGACAGGCTATGAAAAAAAAACCAGAAGAACGTCGGACAAAGAAGACAAGAGGGGCCGCCGAGATCGTTCTGCCAACAAAGGGAGAACTCTGAGCGAAAGAAAGAAGAGGAGGTGAAGGTGAAGGAGGAGGACGATGTGGAAGAAGACCCAACCCAAGTCGCAAGTCCCGAGTCGCGATCGAAACCGATGCCAGCGGATGTTGCGATTATTACGAAATAAACGAGGAATAAGAATGAAAACGAAATGCACGCCAGAAGAGGATCGCAGAGCACACTGATATATATTGTACATATACATATGTGGCTATAAGTATATATATATGTACATATCTACGTTTGTCAAGTAGGCTGTATACGTATTATCCCTTTTATAGCAGCAAAATGCCAACGGCGCAGCGCCTCGCTCAGCACAAGAAGAATTCTTCTTCAGAAATGCTAAATTTAGAGCGCCAACAGCAGGCAGCAGCCCCCAAGCCCCCCTAAGTAGGTTGATTGGTCATATCTCTCGCTCTTTCGCCTCGCTGTTAAGCAATTTGCGCAGCAGTTGCAGACACAAAAACCAACAAAATGAATAATACGAGTCATAAACGAGATCTCTCTTTATACTTTTCTCTCTCTGACAAGACAAACTTGAACTCTGCTTGCAACACACTTGAACTTTATCCTAATAATCGCAGTGTTGTGTTTGTCTCCCCCTCAAAAAATTATTCGATTATGCAAAAGTTCTTCCGAGAATTTATTTCACTCATCATTCGCTTAATTAGCCATTTTTCGCTGACTAATGGGAAATGCAAGTGATGTCACTGCGCTGAAAAAAAGAGCTCTCAAGAGGTGAAAAGCGGGAACACTAAAGAAATGAGGAAATCGGAAATTGCTTTTATGGAAACCGAAGATTGCAAAATCGTTAACAGAATTTACATCATTCTAGTTGGCCAATTTGCATACGTAGTAAACTGGCTACTCATAAATTTCCATTAAGCTGGTTCTTCAACTGTCGGATATAATTAATGAAACTGCCAATAATTATAGAAATTTAAATATTAGTTCAACAGGTCTTGCTATTTTTAAATGTAAAACATATTTAACTGCAACTCTGTGACAAAATGTAAGTTAAATATATTTTTTTGGGGTACCTGGAATTTATTTTAAATAAGTCATTTACATTTTAATACTAAATTATATAATTACAAATTACTTAAAAAATACTCGACAAGTTTCCTGACCACTGATTAAGTAATTGGAGCCGAAAATTATTTTTAGTGTGACGTATTTCAGCGATTTTTACGATGTTTAAATAAAATGTTTTTTTATTTAGCACAGAACCTGTTTTCGTGTGACGCAAGGTGTTAATATTATTTATGGGGTAATATTACTGTAAGGGTCTTACGTAAAATATAATAATAAGAAAGTCATATAACTTGAGTAACTCATATAATTTACTTTGTTATATTTAGTATTTTAAGAGGAAACTTTTACAGATATCTTTAGTTTACAAATTATTTTTTATCCTCGTAATGTATAAAAGAACATAATAAATAGTACAGTGTTCTTTACTTAAATACTCCCAAAGACCAGCCTAATCGGAGCTTACGGATGTCATGTCATGTGTGATAATATGCACTTATTCCCCACTTAAGCCTGTTTACGCACCAGAAGAAGGAGGAGGGTGGGAAGAGTGATACCCGCTGTTCTGTGTACATATACATATCAATTTAATTGTAAGTATGCATAAATATCTCAACTGTTTTACTATCGCCATACTTTATGGGCCTACACTTACTCACAGACACAGACTTACATATAACATTACCCTGCATACTTTACATAGAACAAGAGGAAGAAAACACACAGAAACAAGGAGAAAAGTGAAGGGAAGAAGGAAGGCGGAGTGAAGCGGAGGAAAATGCGACTACCCCACGATGCCAGCTGCGCATTTTTTTTTTAAATGCACACACAGACTGGGCGCTGTGCTAATTTATACAACAATAATGCGAGTATCATTTTTGTTTTTATTTTACTGCTTCGCCACCGAAATGATCTTATTGGAATACCCACTCACAAGCATACGCATACAGTAGGAGGTAAGATAATAGCATTAAATGAAATCATGATATTTAGTATGATATATGATTATATCTCAAATAAATAATAACATTAAATTTGCTTAATAAATATATTTAAAAATTACAAAAATATATTGAATAACCAAAATTTTTTTATCTATAAATAAAAGTTAAAATTGGGTATAAATATTATTGATTTTATTAAGAACCCTAGACAATTTCTACCTGAAAACTATCTGTTCAAATTTTGCTTTTTCCTAATGTTCTTAAACCTTTTCTCTTTCTCTATGAATGAATACCTTAAAATAGATAAGCGAAGCCCGAAATTAATTATCTGTTTAGGTTGGGGAATTCTATTGACATTCTTTGAATGATATTAACCCCTAGCGTTATTCTCTTGAACTCGAGTGTGCGGTGTGTAGGGGCTGCAGCCGAAAGAGCGAGCGAGGCGAGTGAAGCCAACGACTGATTCGTTCAGCCTTGAACTTCTCTCCGAGTGCATTAACTCTACGGGCAGCGCTGCGACTGCGAAGCCGCCGGCGGCTGCTCTGTCCGCTCTCGCAGACCTTTTGTCCCACTCGCTCCCACAGAGCCCCACGGCCAAAATGGCATACGCAATGGTGCTAATATATGTGAGTGTGTGCGCGAGAGTATCTGTGTGGCCAGTGACCGAGGGTCGGAGTGGGCAGAGGGATTGCGGGTGGGGGGTTGACAGAGAGAGGGAGTTTTGCGTTCTGGGCTGCACATTCCTCGCTCGCCTCGATCCGCCGATCTTGCTCTTTATGTAATCTAGAATGCTGTCTTGTCATAAGAGTACAGTGCGACTTCCTTCTGAGGATTGAGCATGCATAATTTTGTGTATCTATTAATTAGTGAGATACAAATAATATTTTTCCTTGTTGGTCAAAGATAGGTTTTTTTGGAGAAGTAATAATTAATTTTCTATTTCCCAGATTAAAAATAGTAAGAATGTCATTATAAAAACCAAATAAAAACCTAGATTAGCGTATAAAATGTGTTGCCTACCTTTTGGCGTATTTTTTGGTGGGTATTATTAGGGTTATAACAATTAAGCCTTTTATAAACATAAATATTATATTAATTAGTTCTATGGCCTAAAAATATCCTCAAAACATTTGGAAAATATTTGGTAGATCAAGTAGTACCCACTGTATATACCCTGTGACTGAGTGTTGCTCTTCTTGCACTTCTTCGGGCTCGTACTGGCACCCCCATGAAGGATTGTATTACATAAGCGACAATCGGAGAAGCGACAGGCGATAAGTTTCGCTTTCGCATATGCACATGTGGGCGTGGTGGTATATACACAAACACACACACACACACACAGGCAAGCGATTATGAATACGCGACGAGCACTCCTTTTGTCTGGAACGGAGAGTGTTTTGAACCTTCGAGGCGCTGGCCTTGAACCTACCGATCGCAGTGTGTTTGCAAAACAGATACACACACTCACACCACACTCAGATGCCCAGCCGATGAGTGGGGAGTTATAAAAAAAATGAAAAAAGAAAAAACTTCAATTCATTTTTTTACCGAGCGTGCGTTTTGTTTTTGTTCTCGCCGTTGTTGGTTCTGTTCTGCCATTCACATTCGCCTGCCGCGTGTGTGTATTCGTATTTGCCTGACCCCACACAACATTGCACTCACACCGATACACACACTGTCCTTGAGATCGTTTCTTGCCGTTGGGGCGTCTACGCTGGCGTCTCTGTTCCGCTCCCCTGTTACAACACCGGCCTCTCTCACTTAATCTCCTTCTATCTCTCTCGAACCTGCAAAACAACTGTTTTTCTTCGCCTTCTGCTCGCATTTCGAAAGGCTAATTTTTACTCAAAATACATCGATTTTCAAATCTGACATAATCCAGTTAAATTATTTATTTTTTCGGTCGGGCCAAGCCTCCATTTTGGGCAGATATTGAGACAGTTAAAGGTTGATAAAAGCCCTTTGGGAGGTGTTTCCTAATCCTGTAGGTGTTTCCTAATATATATATATAACCTTTAATATTCATCAACTCTAAATAATCTCCCAATTACTCTCATCTAGTATTTATTATTTTTTTTAAGATGCTAAGAACTGGGTATCATAAAATAAAACCAGATCTCTGTTTAGATTTCTGTTACTGGTAATATATATTCTTGGGTTTGTTTTGACGGCTGGCTGGTTTCAATATTTGAGTTTGTGCGCGGGGTTTAGTGCATGCTTATCGCCCATGGCCAACAGTTGGTTGCTCTGCTACCCTCTGCACTCTGCACACACCCCCGTATGCCATGTATTCAGGGCTCCGACTCCGGGTCTGTTGCCGTACGGCGATTACGAATGCATTCCGCTTATCACTCCCGATAAGTGCCACCACCCAATTTGTACATAAACGCGTATGTAAATAAACAAACGGACGGGCGAGAATTGCAGCCGTCAGCTGTGGCCTTTGTTTCAACATTTATGCCAGAGTAATTCAAGTTAAAAAAAAATATATACCCAAACTGCAAATAAAAATTACTCAACATATATTTCAAATTTAAATATGGGAAATACCAATTTTTAAATTATAATTAACATAAAAAATATTATTTATTATTTAAAGTATATTTATTTAATTTAATCGAGCAAAAAACTTATTTTTTAAAAAATAAAAGTGTTTTAATCAACTTTAAAATTAAAATTATAAAATTGATTAATGCAATATTTTTGTGTGTGTTTGGAAAACCCTATAAATTTGATAAAATAGCGTGTGCAGGATTTCAGGAGAACTGACCGATAAGGGAGCAAATTAAGATTTAATTTCACAACAACACCCGATTTGGGTTCAAGGATGGTCAAAGGGGGAAAGCAAATTCGCTCATTTTATTATTGCATCACTTTTTACGTTCGTGATTACACATTTGAATATATGTACAAATGTATATAGAAACGTTTCCCTCTAATTGGCGTTAATTAAGTAATCTATGAATAATCTTTGAATGAATCATATGGCGTAATATTCATCACCTTAAATGGGCAATCCGAAACGAATTCGTTACTAATCTAGAAATGATTCTGGCCTAAAACTGAGCTGTTGCTATGATCGAAGCAATAGTTAATATTATATAACCTTCCAATGTCATGCGTAATCTGATTTTTAAATGCGTCGATTTGCTAAGTGGCTCTCGCAGCTTGACGTACAAATTAATAGTTAATCATTTGTATTAAATTATATTTAGACCGGGGTGTCAAACGGACTTTGAAAAGAGCTTAAGCTTATTTTTAAAGAATTTTCTTCATTAATTCTGTTTAAAACAAAAGGAAGACTCAAAATACGCAAAGAACAAGACGTTCGTTTTTATTTCGAGGATGGATAAAACCAACGAAGTCACATGGTATTATTCCTTCAGTTCAATTTAAGCTCTTTGCAGATTATTAAGATTTATGCTTTCAGTAAAGTTCAATTACAATTCTTGAAATTCGGAGAATATGACATTAAATTATCCTCACTTTGGATCTCCAGTAATAAGTTCCTTTTGTGCTACCCCACAGAAGATTTTCAGTTACATTTAAAATACGAAGGTGATTCAGCGCCCTAAGAATCGAATAACCGGAAATTCGTCATCGATATAGGTACATAAATGTTTATATAGGTACATATAATATTTGCTTAGCTCAAAAGCCATTCAGCTCCACTACAAAGGATTCTTCCAGTCGAAAACTATATATAGTGTAAGATAATTAAGCTATATACTGTCTTGAATGGTAAATACAGACGTCTATGTACATGGTCTAGACCCGGCGACATGCCATTCTGGTTTTAAATACAACCGGAGATTGCATAAAAAAAGATTGTGATACCCCCACTCACATACAGAAAGATACGCGACGTGTGTGCGTGAGTAGTGGAACACTTGCACTTGCTGTCTGTCAGACCGACTGCCCCCCTTCCTCTCCAGCCATCCATCATTATTCTCCTTCTCACTCCCAGAGTTCTCTGTGTTCCTGTCTGCTCTGCTCTTGTGGGTGTGTGCGTCGAAATATCCGTTAAATTTTCATACACTTCTGAAAAGTTTTTCGTGTTTTTTTAATTTACTTGTCAATTTACAAACTCACGTACATATGTATAATTTATTTTATTTTATTATTTTTGTAAGAGTTTTCTTTTGATCTTTTTTGGGATTCTCTATGTCATAGGAGGATCTTTCTGTTTAGTAATAGTAGAATATATTTATATTATATTTATATCTATATATTTACAATATTTAATTAAACATTTAATGTTTTAGTTAAAATAAAGTTAAAATTTGATCGCTAATAAAATGGATTATACAAATATTGTATCCAAATAATGGAGATGTTCCCTAGATACCATAGGGAGCTTAAGAGTATTCATAAAAGTGTTAAAATATATTTAACGTTTAAATGATCAGAAATTATAGTTATTTAATCTTACTATTTAATTCAAAATAATTTGGGATATTAAATTCGACATTGATAAGATAATACCGGCAATAACTTCTTTTGTAACCCATCCCGCAGGGTATTCCAGACATCGGCTACCAACATCTCCCAACTCTCGTCTCATGTTAACGATGATTTTACAAAGTTACGTATCTATATACATTTATATAGTTACTGTTATATAGATACATTTTTTATATACACATTCGTGTGTGCAAGTTTACGGTAAAACAAAGAAACAACTTTTCAGTTGCAATGCGAATATACATAAGCGAGCGATGTGACCGCCAACGCAACTTCGTAGTTGTAATTGCAATTGCTGTTTGTTGTTGTTCGCTTTTTCCTTTTATTGGCGATAGTTACTTTATTTGTTGTTGTACAAGTGCAATGACTTCCGCGTTTAAGATCCCGCGCAATTTTGCAAAAATCCCCGCTAAAATGCAGTGCGTTCTAATGGTGCCTCTATCTCGGTGTCTCAGGGGAAAACGCACCTGTATTTAGTTTGTGTACTTTGCTTGCTCGCTGATTCGCTTTTATCTGAAGAGCAGCGCGTAAACCTTAAAGTTTATGAATGAAGCGCACAAAAAGAGGAGAAAAAACAAAAACTACAAAACAATCGGAGTGTCTATCAAAAGGCCTCGGACAACGTGAGTCACATGTGTCGTGATCATCACTCCCGTGATCGTGGCAGTAATCGTGAGCGGAAGAAAGTCGGAGAGAGAGGTAGAGAGAAAGGGGGAGAGAGTGCGCAGCCGAAAATTAAACGACTTGCTTGGTATACCCTGTAATTTGGGGGTATATAACGTATACTTAATATTTTGTTGGGTTTATTATGATATTACCAATGGTTTATTGAATCAATGATACCGGGTTGATCAATAACTGACACATTTTCAATAAACATCTGTGGTCATAATACCTGAGTTTCAAAATTATTATTTCTTGGTTTACTAAATCAAAGATCATAAATTTCAGTGACTTAGTAAAACGTATCCGAAAATAAAATCTTTTTGCTATGGATAGCATTTTTATTTAAACAAATTTTGGGTAATACGAAAATATTTTTTTTCTGTTGGAGTTCTCATTGGGGTTTTAAGTGTTATATATTTATCATAGGGAGCATAGGATCATAGGGATCGTATCTCGTTATGAACCCTATTTCTTTCTGAGATAATTCTTTAAAACTCTATTGGATATTATTTAGTGGGTATTAACTAATTCTATCCTTAAAACTTACCTGATTTTGTTGTCCGAATTTTTTGGCTTTTTGTTTTGATCGCGTCGTTTTAATGTGTTTTCGTATTTGTTCCGGCGGCTTGTTGTTGTTTATTGGGTTATTTCGTATACTAGGGTATAGTATATATGTATGTATGTAGTATATAGTATATGCTGCTTATTTGCGTCTCTTTAAATTCTGCACCCAAACAGGCGTAAATACATATGTATGTACATACGGTCTTATGTGAGCAATTGCATATTTCAATTTCATTAATTGCGCCACAAATTACAAAAGAAATTACCAAAAATACGAAAGGCGCGGCCGCCGCCTGCCGTTATGAAATTCTCGATCTTTTCGGTATTGCGCTTTGTTTTGTTTTGTTTTTCGGTTTTTGCGCCTTTTCCTTTCCTTTTCGGTTTTTGCTAATTTTTGTTTTCTTGGCCACAAACAAAAATTTCACTTTTCGCCGTTAGAATCTTCGAGCAGTTTTTGTTGTTGCCGCTGACGTGTGTGTGTTGTTGTTTGTTGAATCGAAACTGAAAATTGTTGTTGGCTGCAGGCCGGCTCAGTCTCAGTCGGCGTCGCCGTCGCCGTTGACGCTGCAGTCGCAGCTGGCGTTGACGCTGGCAGAGATCTCGAAATGTTCTCAGAGCGACAGAAGAGAATGATTGAGAGCGCGAGAGAGCAGCTGTGGGGAGCCTTTGGGGCATTACAGAATTTAATAGAACACAGAAGGGGGAATATCCCTTTTAAAATATAAAATTTAAGCTTAAAGTTGTTTTGTGGAAGAATTAAATATTTATAATATCTTAACTATCCTTTAAGTAACGTTTTATAAAAGAAGCGCATTTATTGCAGATCATAATAACTAACTTCATACCTATTAAAATAATATGAATTTGTTGGCCCGTCTTATCAAAATAAAATCAAAGACTCTACTTTAAATAGTATTATTTCAAAAATTTATCTACATACTTGCATAAAAACACATTTATTTTATTTAATTAAAGACTTTGAAGTTGAAGTTCAACCATAATTGCAATTTATTCAAAGTTCAGTTTTCAGAGTCAACGGCGAACGAACAAGTTCAATGCTAAGCGAATGGAGCTTACAAGTTCCATGTTGCGTGGCAACGTGTCGGATGCTTGATGTTGCATGCGCTCGTTTGCTCGGCCGGCTCGCTCGCTCGGTCGGTCGCTCGACCCAGTTTCGTTCTTTTCTTTGTTGGCCCGTTGGCTTTGGATTTTTTATGTTACGCCGCTTATGTTCCCCATCTTACCGTTGTTTGGCATTCGTGTTCTTTAACGGGGCCCGCTTTCTCTTTTTATTTTGGCCAAGTCAATTGATATGCTGCGCTATGTTTTGACGCTTAGTCCGCAGCTAGCCCACTCCACTTCACCCCTGTGATCCCGTCAGATTCTTTCGAATCTTTCGACGATCTTTGGGCCATTTGGAGCGGTCTCCCTAGATTTTGGCCCGAAATTAAAAGGCAGTATGCATGGGCGGCTTTATGGTTGAAGGTTTACGTTTATGCATATTTATATCCTAAGGAAGAGCATGAGTCAACGGCTGTTTTTAAAAACAAGTTGCTGCTAAATATGCATACAGGTATCCTTTGATTTAAGGACTAACTAAATGATTTCTTTATTACAAAACTAAAATATTAAAAAGAAAAGCTTAGGGGTTTTTCAAAATAATAATTTAAAGAAGTAATAAATAAAGTAAATTCTTCTAGTCCTATTACTCAGTTACCGAATTACCACTGTACAGGCCTACATGCTTAAACGTCTGCACACTCACACGTTAAAAAAATATTATTGTACGTGTGCGTCGCTATTTCCCCCTCATCAGCATTCCCGCTCTCTCATCTCATCTCATTTTGCTCTCTTGCTCTCGTCCTTTATTGCAAAGTTAAACTTTTCAAGGTTAAGTCTTCGGCTGGCGTCGCCATCGAGCAATGACATTTGGGCAGGAGCCACGACCACAGTCACAACAACACTCACAGGCGGCGACGGCGGCAAAGAGGGACCAGAAGCAACATCCATGTCCACGGTCACATCCACATCATCATAGCCATCGAACAACACCCTCTCTCGCACACTTACGCACAGCAGTTCGTTCACTTGCCGGGAACTCTGCTGCCGCGTCCTCCTCCTGCCGACTCCGTAGCTACTCCCGATACTCCCGATCCCGATCCCGACACCCTCCCTACTCAACCATCTACCAGTCTACCGGCTGCCGTCTGCCGCAATTCCTGCGCGACCAACCGTGGCACAGTGGGCATAATTAGAGGGATTAGGGGTTAAAATCTAAAAAGTAAGGAAGCTTGGGTAGTTAAGTACAGGGAAATTACAGAAGAATAGTTTTGTTTTTAAATATAAGACTGTTAGAAATATAACTACAATAGTTTTTATGGACCCATCAGGCGTATACTTAATATTAATACGTATACTTATCCTAGATGTTACGAACAGTTTTTGTGAAAATGTTAAGGATTTCTTTTGAAATTGATTTATATTTAGATTAAGAAAATGAGTATTTTTAATTTGATGGAAATTTTGTGTTAATTTTTTATCACTAACTCAAAGAGTCATTATTCTATCACACTCAAATTTAATTGATTTAATTAAAGCTCACTTTGTGACCACAGTGCCAGTGTCACCCCCTGAGTGTTTCTCTGTTTAACCTCTCTCTCCCCTCGATAATTGTCTGCCCGTCTGGATGTTATTGCTCACGTTCTCATTCTCTCAGGTGCACGCTACGCTTCAGTGGTCCAGTTGTATAGGTCCGTTCTGCACGCTACTCTTTAGACAGGACCCTAAAGTGACACGTGTACACTAAAAAATAAGTACAGACATTTTCAAACTACTTTAACCAATGAAAATGAAATGTAAAATAAGTTTTATTTAATGTCTCTTGAAAACATATGTATACTAGTAATATTAATATTATTTTTTTATAGTATCAGAATTTCAGAATAAATTTTTTCCTATAAAGTCCGAATAAAAATAATCTAATTTTATCTTTGGGTTTTGTATTTTTTTATGGTGAAATTCTCGAATATCCTGTGACACGAAATCACGATTAAATACAATTTTCAGACCAGCCACGATAATAATTTATGAATTTCTCAATGACTTTGTAATTTATATACCCTTTTTTAATTAAACAATGCTTAAACGCGATCTTCAAAGAATGCTTAACATTATTTGTATAAATAAACAAGCACTCGTCGGGCAATTTCATTAGCCTGGCCCAGGGCTTACATAAGCCCCAAAAGCAGGAGCGGCAGGAAGATGATGTCTCAACCTCGATGCCGATGACTTTTACTGTCGTTGGGTTAAATACATGTATAAATGTGCATATATCTGTATGTGTATATAGTACATGTGGGCGTCGTCTGCTGGATTTGTGCGGTGAAAGGGAAAGGTTATTAGACTCGTCCCGTGCAGGACTCTCGGCGGTGGGGGCCCAGACATTGGCTGCTCCTTATTGTTATAATAACCTTTCGGTTTTCTGCTTTCGCTGTCGACGGAAGTTGCAGGAGGCGGCAGGAGACAGAAGACGAGTGCAATGACAGCAGTCAACGTCGGTCCTTGGTCCTCGGATCCGGTCGCAGGCATTACGAAAGGCGCTCTTTTTCCTCTCTCCTTCGGCACAGCTTTATAGAGGATTTCTCGGCTTTTTTTGGGGATATTTCGTTCGTTGACTCGAGCTGCGACCTAGGACCGTGCGACCTATGGCGTCGGCAAATGGCGGCCTCAGTTTAATGCACTCGCCGAGGTCACAGGACATCGAACACAAGGCACAAGCGGCAGTTCGTTTGTTCGGTCAAAGCCACTTGGCCCCTTGACCCCGCAGAGCAACCGTAATCATACTTAAATTACATTTGTTTCCAGATAAGTATTAATGTGACAGGATTTGATTTCAGGCGTTGGTCGTAAATAGATTTTCAAGTGGCGGCTTAGGAGGATATTCAGCATATTCAAGGGTAATAAACTTGAACGAATGCGAAAGGTTGCTCGGGGTCAATTGTGGCTGATGAAATATGCGAAGAGCTTTGGTTATGTTATAGAAACGTAATCATGGACACTTATTAATTTTGGGGGCAAGCAAATATTAAATAAAATATAAATGTATAAAATAAAATGGTATTATTTTAATTATTATTACTAAAGATTCAACTATATATTAATCTTTTTAAATATATTTGTATATAACCTGTCTTAACTTTTGTCAAATGTATTTAATTAAGGGGAAAGTCCCAATTTCATATTAAACACATTTTAGGGTCTTTGTAGTTTGTCCACATACAAGTGAGTCATGTCATAATACTTCGATTAATTTATGATTAAATTGATTTAATAAAAATTAGGAATGACAACATTTCGTTCGTTATCTGGCAAAATTTAGTGACTAATGAAATCAGTTATGTTATCGAAGCCAATAAATGGTGTCACATAATGGCCCTTATCAAATAGCTTATGAAATTATTATATCAAATTGCAGTAGGTCAGTTACTGAATGACAGTTTATAATTAAAAAATTATATACATATATATAAAAACTAAGCCCACTATAGTTTTCCTAAAATATCATTAAAATCGTTCATTTTCTACTAAATTGTTCCCTTGAATTTGAAAAGATTTTCATTAAACGTTACTTCAATGAGTTCTAACTATTTACAATTATTAACTATAATCTTATATACATGAAATGGTTTCAATTATTTTTCCGCAAGAACTTTCCTAATCTTATATCCCACACTCTGTGTCCCCGCCCACCGGCTTAAGTTTCTCCTTTCTGCTAGTCAAATTTCCCTCGACCGAATGCAAAGTATTTTTCGAGAAGAGAAAATGCGAAAGAAAATTCGCCAAAAGATTTTATGAGGTCAAAACTCATTACACGTTGCACAGTGCACACACACCGACACACACAGGTACTGCACCACGCCGGTGTTAGCCCCAATTCGGCGAGTGGGAAAAAGAAAAGCTGCAGCAGGCAGCGGGCCATGACAGTTGCAGAGTTGCAACTTTCTAATGCGGCAACAGCAACTCAAAACGGATGTGGATCGCGGCAACGTGGCAGCATTATGTGTGCCACGCTGCAACAGCAACAACAAGATGCAACTTCGCAGCAGCCACAGCGCCAGCAAGAGCAAGAAAAACGAATTTCTCCAAACTGCTTTCCACTGCAAATTACTTAACTATTTTCCCAGTTTTCGCTTTGTCGTGCAACTTGCAAACAGTTGTTGCATGCTGTTGCATATTAGCGGCTGCAACATCGCCATCGCCATCGACATCGGCAGAGGCAGTGAAAAGTTGGTCATGACAATCAAATGGCAAACACTAAGAGGGGTACTACTATATATTTTTTTTCGTATTCCATTTATTTTATTATTTCTAGTGTGTCGGCGACGGTGTTGTGCGCACTGATGCATTCCGCCGGCGGCCATTGCAATTTAGGTGGGCTTTGGTAGGGTCTCCTTCCTCTCGGGCACCACGCGACTTCAGCAGAAGTGGCTTTCTCGAAGGGGGAGAGGCCACTTAGTCACAGGAATATGACTAACCGACTGGTTCGACCCTAAGTTCAGCGAGTGAGTCAGAGTCAGGTCGGTCCTTCCTACCGCAAGACCTTATTCTTGAAGACCCTTGGCATTCTTTAGGGCCAAAAGCCATACACGGCCTGTAAAATGTTTTTATTTAATGAAGAAGTACAGACATTTTCTATGTTGTTAATATTTTGAAAATATAAAATATTTCAGAAGTAAGAAGTAATAAATTTAAAATCACTGCTAAAATGCTACAAATAATTTATGATCTTCTTTTTGTTCATATTATTTAATATTTTAATTCTATAAAGTAATTAATTATGTCCATGAAAAAGGATTTGGGTTTTATTCTTTGTGAAATACAATGCAGAATGTATAAAATTAATCAATAAAGGTACATCCCTAAATTTATTCAATAATGCCTATTTGCTTCTATATCTTTGCCACCAGCTTATATACAAGAGGTCTTTAAAAGAAAATAGTATTGGATTTGATTTCAAAAATGTAATTTAAAAACAAAATTGAATGTTAAAGAAATAAGGAACGTTGTTTCTTTTACAAAAAAAATTGCAAAACAAAGTTTATGGTGTTTTAAAATATCTTTGATATCTTAACACTATCTGTTTTCTGATACATATATGTTTTTAATTAACGTTCTTCTAAATAATTGTTAAAGAAAAAAATAATTAATAATAAGAACTTAAACCAGGATAAAGAAATCCATTTTTTTCGTCCAACTACGTCAGCATTAAACTCTTTTTTTTAATGACAAGCAATCTTAACATCTCTATTCCCCCCACAAATGTCGACGTTGAAACTTGATTTAAAATCCTGACAAATCCGCTTATGCAGTTAACTAACTAGCTTGGTGAAAATAAAGAGCTCCAATGCATTTCTACTTAATTAATTGTTGGCGTTGTCGTTGGCAAGTACTCAATAAAAAAGCTCGAGCTCAAGTTTTCTGGGATTAAGACTTTTCCTGAGAGATATACCGTTGGCCCCTTAATTAGAAACCAGTTAAGTGTCGTCGCCCAGCATCGCACTTAACTTGATCTATTAACTCTGTTTCTCTTTCTATTTATTTTTGTTAGCTTCTTTGGTGATTGGGGGAACGATGGGGAACTGGAGTGAGTGGAGAGATAGATCCATGGCTCGATATCGTGCCCGTGCCCCAGTGATCTAATAAACGGCGCATTGTCATTCGCTCTACGCTTGGCATATCAGAGACCGACTTTGTTTGTCACTCAATATGCCCGAAGCCGAAACTGGGACACATTCATTAATTTATCGCATGCAAAACAATCCGCAAAAGTATCTAAGGTGTGTGTGAGTGTGGAGTGTGGTGTTTGATGCAGCTGCCTGCAGTCGGTCGACACACAAAAAATAGAAAGTTTTTCGCCAAACCGTTGTTGTTAGCTGCAATTTTCTCTTTGCAATTTGATTAAATAAAATATTGTGTAAAGCCGGCAGAGCAACTTTCCCAACAGCAACAGCGGCGCAGCCACGACTTCTAAGTCGGTTACTAGATGCAATAATAATTGCATTTGTCCCACTTTACTTTCACTTGGCAAGAGTCCCAAGCAACAAGGCAGCGGCGCAGGCGTCGACTTTGACTTTGTGTGGAGTTGCCTGTTGCAGCTTTTCCAGCTCCACACTCCACTCTCCTCCCTCCATCTCTCAACCTCTCTCTCTCGCTCTCTGTGTGTTGCATGAAAAGTTGCAACTTTTTCCAGTCGCTTGGTGGAAAACTGTTTGCCATTTGGCTGCGCAGGCTGGCCGGGCAAAAAGGAAAAGTGGGTCAAGCGCACCATTGTTGTAGATGCTGCCTGTGTTGCTGCTGTTACTTGTTGCATGCCGCCACTTAATTGACAATTGGCGCTGCAACACACACACATTTACATCGACATATAAGTGTGTTTGCCATTTGATTTATGAAACTGGGTTACCAAAGCCACTGCTGCTTTCCTTTTTCTAACCCAACTAAAATTTAGGAATGTTAGGAAATATTTTTATCTTGGTAATGTATACATATTTGACGCGAAGATCAATAAATATATATATATATATTTAATCGATGTCAGACTAATATAAACGGAAAAGGAGATAAATTAATTAAAAACCGTTTATCAACAAATTTTTGATCATAACGATTTCATAACTTTCTTTAAATGCGAAAATATTTTAGATTTACCAATTTTTTTAAAATATGTTCAAAATATAATTTATTGTTTCAATATTATCGATTTTCTAGGGGTGTTTTTTATTTTTTTTTTTTTATTATTTTTTTTTTTTTATTTAATTTTTGGTAACTGAAACATAGAGAACATAGAACATTTTGGTTTCAAAAATATTTTAAACAAACGGTAAAACAAGCCAAATTAATAAACAATATTTTCCAAAGTAAAACATCTTAGTTTCAAAATATAAACATAAACCGTATAAACAAAAAATAGAAAACAGAATGTTTAGAATATATTTTTTTCTGATATTTTAAATTTAAATACACTTTCAAAAATGTTCGATATATTTAACCTGATACTTTATGATACTGTCGATATTTGAATGTCAAACACGATATTTTTCGATAATTTAAAGTTTTTAATATTTTTTTGAGTCGTTTTTGTCTTTTCCATCCCTAATCCAATGAAACACTTTCCTTTGTTTGTGTTAACATTCCGTCAATTTATTTACTATCATTTAAAGATCTTTTTATATATTATACAGTAGTACAGCAGATCGAATGCTTGCATCTTAAACATATGTACCTTTTGTATTTTTACACCACCTTCAATATGGATTGATTGGTTTTTTGTTTGTATTGGTTGTTGTTGTTTGTGTGTTTGCTGTACATTAAAAAAATTACATTGTATCCATGATCCTGATTCTTTTTTTACTCAAACTGCGAGTCTGCGCCTAATATATACATTTCTTTTAATTTTGTAGCATTCTTTAGCTCTTCATTATCCTCTGCTTTCCTGTTTTCTTTTTCTTTTTTTGGCATCGAAACAATAAATAAAAACATTTACATAAAATTAAATGTTATTTGAAGCTTAGCTATAGCTTGTCAAAGAAAACTAAACTAAAGTAGAAAGAAAGTTTCAGGGCTGCGGCCAAAAATGATAGAGAAAATTAACTCAAGGAAATTGTTCCTGGTTTGAAGAGGGGAAATCTTAGTCCCCTGGAAACTATAAGGTGACTTGGTCGTAACTAAACAAAAAGTGCTAAAGAAGTAGGAATAGTAATAGCTTGGTTATCGTCGATGCAGGATGTTGGAGAGAGTGCGTATCTGCTTCTGCAGCTCGGACTCCATGCGATAGCCCTCCTCCTCGAATACCAGCCGCATCTCCTGCAGCGCCGGCAGCTTGTCCGCCTGCATATTCAGCAAATCACCAAAGAACTTGGTCCACACATGCTTCTTGAGGTAGCGCGGCAGCTTCTGACGTATCTCCCAGTTGGCACCGCGCTTCAGCGGCTGCATATACTCACCAAACAACATCACATGCACGGTGGCGGCAATACAGAAGAGATCCGTTTCGTAGGACCAGCTGCGTCCCTCCTGCATCTCAATGCAGGTGAACCCGTCCGTCTGCACAACCTTACGGAACTTGGTGCGCTCGGCATCTGGAAACAGCGACATGTCGATGGCGCAACCAAAGTCTATCAATCGCAGCGACGGCACAGGACTGTCCACGCTGGGCACGCGCATCAGGAGAAAGTTATCCGGCTTAATGTCCGCATGGATGATGTGGTGACGGTGCAGATGGTCCACAATGTTGCAGATCTGTGCCGAGAAGTGCATCACCAGGGATTCGTGCATTACCTTTGTGGTGGCCTGACGCAACTTATTGTTGATGTCCAGCAGCGAGCCGAAGGGTGAAAACTCGGTGGCTATCAGGCTGGCATTTGGCGCTATAATCGCCGTGGAAATGTCCATCAAACCGGGCAGAACCTCCGGCTCCGTAATGCGTTTCAGCACCTGATCACATATGTAGATCTCCCATGAATTTGGGGGCTTCTGGAACTTAAGGGCCACAACGTTCCCGGTGCGTGAATCTGTGGCCTTGTATACCGAGCCGTAGGAACCGCGGCCCACCTCCTTATCAATGTTGAATGTAACGCCCTCGAGGACGTTGAGGGTGCGAGTGTTGGATATTTTTGGCAGTGGCGTTTGCACAATCTTGTAGCTGGCGTGGGCATCATGATCGCCCGGAAAGTCCAGCTTGGCGAGGAAGGCGCGACAGAGTTCGCTGCTAAACGGATCGATGGCCTCCTTGGCCATGTGTCGGGCTATTGTCTCCACCGCCTTGGACAGCCGACGCTCCTGAGCCTCTGTGTCGTGCTGGGTGGCAAAGTACGAGTTCTCCTGGAACGTTGAGAAATCGGCCAGGGTTGAGCTGTTGCCATTGTTATTGTTGCTGGTACTATTGTTATTATTGTGCGTTTGCAGTGTCTTATTGACCGGATGGAGCTGGATCTGCTGCTGAGAGGCCGAGTCACGGAAATTAAGTCTATCCACAGCCAGGGAGAGCGAGCTATTGGAATTGTCCAAGGCACTGGCGCTGGAGAACGAGAAGTTGGCATTGTCATTGAAGCCGCCAAGAGCTGCTCCGGCAGCCATGCTGCTGGAACTAGCCGTGGAGGCCAACACATCCGCCGCCGAGGAAGCCGAGTTGCTGTTGCTGCAAAGTTCCGGCTGAAACTTGCTGCGCTTGACTTTGGTTCGGGCCCTGCGATAACCATTCGCCTCGCTCTTGGGCGTCGATGTCTGACCCAGCATGTAGGGATGGAAGTGATGGTGTTGGTGGCCACCGCCATTGCGCTGACGCTGGACGGGTATGGGAGAGCCAGGAGCTGGCTCCGGTGGTGGGTAATGCTGTGCTGCCTGTGGCGGCTGTTGGATTATCTGTTGCTGTTGTTGTTCCTGCTGTTGCTCCTGCTGCTGGTGTTGCTGCTGCTGCTGGTAGACGTTTTCTATGGTATAGGCACGATAGGTGCTGCTGGGTTCCTTCCTAAACTTGATCTTTATCGAGCGGTTTTCCTGCTCAAATGTGGTCTGCGCACTAAACTGCACGCCATTGGTGTAGGCCGATTCACTACGTTCTTCCTCCTCTTCGTCGTCCTCATCCTCCTCTTCGTCTCCCACCTCGGAGTCCTCTTCCTCATCGTCTTCCTCTCCTGCCACGCCTTCTTCCGCCTCGTTCTCTTCGTTCTCCTGGCCACTGCTGCTGTTATTATGCCCGTAGAGAGTTCCATCCACGGCAGTCATATAGTAAGAGTTCTCCGAACCATAGGAATTATACAAAGTCTGCTGCTGTTGCTGCTGCTGCGATTGTGACTGCGACTCTTGTTGTACTTGTGGCTCTGGCGGTGGCTTCACTGCCTTGTATTTGCGGGATAGAATCTCCTCGGGACTGTACTCAATGCCGGCGCCCGGGGGATAGACCAACTGCTTGGCATAATGGCATACCCGCGAGGGATCATCCGGCTCTTCCAGAGTCAAGGCTGGCTTCCAGGTCTCGTGATTGTTGCGTCCATAAGCGTGGAAATTGCGCGGCAAACGTAGGCCAGTCACATCACTGGCTGCAGCAACTCCAGGCGATGGTTGGTGCACGGCATGGGCATTGCCATTGCGATTGCCATTCTGTTGAGGATGCGTCTGAGGCGGCTGAGTCTGTTGCTGCTGGGGATGGGCATGTTGCTGTGGGACAGCTGGTTCATGGTGTTGCGGAGGCGGCTGCGGCTGCTGCTGTTGTGGCATAGGTTGTTGGACATAATGCGGCTGTGAATGAATACATTTTTAACATTTTTTAAACCGTTTTAAGGCCAATACTTACCTCTGCCGCTGGAGCAGCATACTGAGGTTGAACATGCGTTGTTGCGGGTCGCTGGGCAGGATGTTGCTGCTGTTCATAGCGTGGCTGCTCCTGGTAGTGCGTCTGATATGCCAGCTGTGGCTGGTCTGGAGGCTGATGAAGCTGCTGTGACGGCGGCTGAAGCTGCTGAGGAGCCTGATGTGGCTGTGGAACCTGATGTGGCTGTGGAGCCTGATGTGGCTGCTGTTGCTGCACTTGAGGAGGCGGCCCCTGATGCTGCTGCTGTTGCGGATGATATTGCTGATAGATATTCTGCTGATATGGCTGGGGACGGTGCTGCGGCGGATAAGAATGCGGCAACTGCTGTTGTGCATAGTTTGTAAGCTGCTGCAGGGCATCCTGCTGTTGCTGCTGCTGATGTTGCTGTTGTTGCTGCTGCTGCCGCTGGTAGAACATCGATCTCGCATAGTTGAACTTGGAGTGCGCATGCTGTAGCTCCGCATTGCTTTGGGCCTTCTCCTGGAAGGCCAGATTGAAGACAGCCTCAGCATCCTTGAACTCCTCGCGCGACTCGTAGTAGGCAGCCCATCCAATATAAAAAGCAGCCACCTGACGGCCCGTACCGCGCTGGAAGAGCACCTGGTAGAAGTGCAGCGGATCCGTTTGCATTGCTATGTACTTGAGCCACAGCCGCACCAGGCGCGCATCCTGGCGATAGTAGTCGTTGTGCTCGTAGACCGTTAGGCAGCGCTCCAGCGTTTCGCGGAATTTAAGCTCCGGATCGCTGTGCGCATGATTCTCGTACCAGCAAATGTAGTTGTACCAATGATCGAGCGGATCTGGGCCCTGGTATAGCGAGATGGCATGCTCCCAGGCCTGCTTGTCCTTCAGGAAGCCGTGCATCTCGTCCGGACTTGGCACCGGCGGGGCACTCGTGGCGGCTGCCACAGTTGCAACTCCCGCTCCGGGCGTCGAGCCCGATCCTTGGCGCATGTACGAGTGCATGGCCATGTCAGGCGGATGGGGGAATCCCCTGATCACGCCGCCGCGCGTCGTCAAAACAAATTGGAAAGAACCTTTCTGCTGCTGCTTTTCTGGCCACTCGGAGTTCTCCAATTTCGGAGTCTGGTCACGCTCCGATTGGACACTTTTGCGCGTTCGCTGCACCCGCTCGGTTAGTCCCAGATCAGAAAACAGCAATAGCACATGATTTTCTGGCAAGTTTTTCCTTGGCTTGCTCTGATCAAAGATATTTTTCCCTTTTTTTATTCTTTTTTTTAATTTTTAGTTTCAATGTGCCCGCAGGCTGCTGTTTTGATGTTTCTAGGAATTCTTCAGGAAAATGGCGGATTTACCCTTCCACGGATACTGGTCACACTTGGAGAGCTCAAGAATGAAACATTGGCGCTGCCATACTTATCGAAGAAAACGTTGGTTTTAGTTTTTTAATAGTTGCTTCATTTTTGCACTGATATTTAAATATTTGCATAGCTTTGAAATGTTTTTTTAGTCATAGAAATGGAGTAAGAAATATTACAATACTGTTTAAGCAAAGCAGCAAGGCTGTTTTCAAATTTAATATTTTAATTATGAACTTTGTAAACGTATAAAATAAACATTTTTGGGACAGTTTATCAAATCGTTTCGGTAATTTTTTATTTGATTAGAATTTATTTTGTGCGTTATTTAATATATTAAAATAAACAACAAACTGTTTATTGTGGTATTTTGTTGACTTTGGATAGTGTGACCAGAAATTCTACTAGATCCGTCAATTCCTGGAAGTTCCATCCCTATGCTGGCGGTTTCTGTTAATGGCCACCAGAAGGCGCCACCGTACTGCATTATTGTTTTTTTTTATCAACTCGCAAGAAATTTCGTAAAATTTGTCGGAAAAAACCGCAAAATCCGAGTGCTTATGTTACGTTCCGTTAAAGTGCATATCATATATAAGTAGTATTAGTGACCCCGCACGCCCCCGCACTGCAACGAAACACGCGGAACGTCCTCCCTCTTCGCCACCAACGCGTATATTTTTGTTTTTCGACCCCTGGCCGCGCGTCCGTGGTGGAGTTTCCCCCAAAAAAGGTGCAGCAGCGGCGGCGAAGGAAACGCAATTGGACACATTATCGATTTGACCGCGCGCGTGGCTAGCGTCCTGCTGCAAACTGAGGAGTCCCCCTTGTCCCACCCATGGAGGTGTCCGCCGATCCCTACGAGCAGAAGCTCTACCAGATGTTCCGCAGCTGTGAGACGCAGTGCGGCCTCCTGGACGAGGGCTCGCTGCTGAAGCTGTGTTCGCTGCTGGAGTTGCGTGATCAGGGCGCCGCTTTGATCGCCAGTCTTGGCAGCAGCCACAAGCTGGGCGGCGGCGTGTCCTTTGGCCAGTTCAAGGAGGCGCTGTTGAACTTCCTGGGCTCCGAGCTGGACGCCAGCACGTCGTCGGGATTTATGGGTGAGATAACAAGCGGCACTAACACACACATGCAAGATGCGGTAATGCTAGCTGGAAATTTCGTTTATGGGTTTTGATATGGGGAATTGTAGTTCTTTCAAGCCCGACATATCATGCTAAACCTCAATATGTCATTAATAATGACTCATTATGTCTTAATAATCATTTTGGTGTGTTTTTTTTATATAGGGTTAAGGCTAGGCCTTTAGTTTTGATTCCATAAATCAAGGTTTAAGTCGGAATTGGAGACTGGGGTTTTCTTGGCGACATTTTAAAGAAATAAAAGCAAAAAATCTTTTAAAGTCGGAAATATTTATAATAACTTTTGTAAGTTCTTAAAAAAAATAGTTTTTTTTAATGCAAATGTCTATTATAAATCGATTAAATAACCAGCTAATTGGTATTTTTCTCTTAAAACCTTTAAGAATTCTTATTAAGTATCAAATAAGCCTAAAATATTTTATAAATTACTGAAAAAATACGTATGAATATATTCATAGAGCTATATGGTAAAAAAAAAAGAATAAGTCTATCCCCTAGCCCTTTTCTTTTGATTCCATTAATCTAGGCTTCTGATTTTATAAAAGATTTTGGGTATTCTAGGCAATATTTTAAAGAAATTAAAGCAAAAATCTTATTAAACCACAAATAAGTCTAATACCTTAGTAAGTTCTCCTTATGCAATTATCGATTTTAAATCGATTATCTAACCAGCGATAACAATGTTTAAGCAAATGCAAATTATTATTTCCGACTAAGAACCGATTAAGAAAATTCGTATTCAGCCTCAAATAAGCCTAAAAGAATATTTTATAAATTACTGGAAAATCCGTATAATAGATCAAAAATAAAAGGATTCAATTTTTTTATATATTAGTTTATGTCATCACAGTCAGTTTTATAATCTCTGCAAATCTTAGATAACAAAGACAAACTGGCATAAAGACCAGGCACACTTTTGCAAGTTCCAAGATGTCTCCCGGGAAACTTCTGGGCGGCTAAAGGACACCCTTGCCCGAGATTAAGGGTACATAAGCATCATTAACAGATTAGCGGATTAGCGCCCCAGGAGCAGCAGCTGTTAAAGGGTCATAAACTCAAAGATGCAATGCCATTTTTTTATGATTTTTGACGGCTACCTGATCCCTGATCCCCATCGAATCCCTACCTGCTCTTGCATAAATACACGAATCATTCAGCTACACAGTTTAGTCTTGTTCAGAATGGGAACGCGCTTCTATTACCGCCAAGCCGGCGGACAGATAAGAGATCCAATCGTTGAGAAATTAGCCGCACGCTTTGGTATACAGAGAGCCATCCAACAATCTCTGTCAGTTCTTCACTAATCTGTATTTTGTTTGAATCTTTGCAGAGCGCTCGCTTGTGATAACAGATGAGCCGTTGGCCAGTACATATATCGAGAGCCCGCCGGAGTCCTCGGACCGGGAGGTGTCACCGAAACTCGTGGTGGGCACCAAGAAGTACGGCAGGAGATCTAGGCCGCATCAGGGAATCTACGAGTTGTCGGTGACGGATTCCGACAACACGGATGAGGATCAGCTGCAGCATAAACAGCAGCAACAGCGTAGTCTCAACGGCGGCGAAGAGCTTGGTGCTCAGGTGAGTGAGTGGGGAAGTAGTATCAAGTCACGTACGAGGTAGAGCCGATACAAGTTCTGGGTTTTGTAAACTAAAGTGCAGTGTAAGCTTTCTTTTTTTGTCAATTTAAAATGGTAAAGTTTCTGCTATAAATATAAGACAAGCTAGCAATTGAAGCATTTCTTCCTCCTTTCAAAATTCTTATCTTAAAACCTTTATTTTATTCCGCTTTCCAGGTGCAGCGTTCCTCCTCCCAAAGCGATATCCATGGCAGTCGGCGTCTGCGTACCGTCCACACCAGTGGCAGCAAGCTCAAGCGTTGCGCCTCCCTGCCAGCCCGCCGGAATTTACAGTCCAAAATGCACAATGTCTCCACGGGAGCGACGACATCGCCGACGGCAGCCGCCAAGCTAAAACAGCTGTCCATCCAGAGCCAGAATCAGCAGAGCAGCAGTATCGAGTCTCTGGGTAAGTTACCGGCAAGCAAACCCGTTCCCCAAACCCCAAAACCCAATACCCCTAGCTGCCCCACCGTTTGTTGTTAGCCCAAAGTACCCCAAAATTTACGTTTGAAGCAATGACAAAAGAATCACTTGTTGGTTTGGTACACACCGCAGGCCATCACCTGGCCGCCACCGCGTCCGCACCGTCGTCCGAGCACCGGAGATGCTACCACGGCGGCCGTTGGTTATGTTGCAAAGGTTTGTGCGCTCTCTTAAGAGCAAATTGTCAACATGTCAACACCTCCCCCCCCAAAAACCAATCATTCTTGGTATTTAATCGCACCCTATGTAGCAGCACTTGTCTTTACGTATAACCATAACCCAAAATTCCCTTTCTGGTGAAGCTGGAACAGCTAGAAGCATTTTTGGTTGATTTTTAAATAATATTTGAAATATTTAAAATAGAAAATTAAATATTCAAAAAATACCTACAGTTTTTCTTAAGTTGAAAGCGTTATGCAACTTATTCTTTATAGTATTTTATATATATTTTTTTAGTTTTCAAAGAATTTCTTTATTTTATTTTTTTTGTTAAACTCAGAATCCAATTAGCAAGACACATTAAAAGCATTTTTTATTATTAATTCATAAATATTATTAACAAGTTTAAATGAAAAATTAAATATTTAAATGTATTATTTATTAAAAAAAAAGTTGTTATATTTTTTATATTAAAGATACTTTTGCTAAGGCTATTAAGAAACATACAAGCAGGTCTAAAAATCGTAAGCGTTACGCATCTTGTTCATTATAATATTTGTTTTTAAGTTTTCAAAGAATTTATTTTTGTAGTGCTAAACTAAGATTCAAAGTAGCTTTAAAAAAAACTGAAAACTATTTAAAATATACATTTTTGCCTATCCAACAACCGTTCCAAGGTTCCATCCCAGTCACCTTGATACTTTCGGCGCTTTCGCTTTTAACCATCAAAACACAAACCCAAAACCGAAACCGAAATCACCCTCCCCACCCCCAACTTCCACTCCCACCTCTGGTATCTTGGGCTATAAAATAATGTTAAATGTGTATATATACAAACTCCTATCTAACGCCTTCCACCCTGTGATAATTATGGATTCCCCGTGAACTTACAGACACCGTGACGCCGCAACAGCTGGAGACGATCAGTGCGCACAGCATCATCGATGCCTGGGAGCTGGCCAGCATTCTCAATTGCCGCAACCTGCTGCGTATCCTTGGTTTCGATGAGGACGAAGAGGATGTAAATTTGCAGCAGCTGACCAAGGCATTGGAGGAAGAGCTGCGCGGTCTCGATGATGACCAGGAGCAGTCGAATATGCTGAGAGCTTTGGCTGCCCTGCAGGCCACCGAATTGGGTAACTATCGCCTTGCCTTCCGCCAGCAGCACGAGGAGAATGTGAAGCTGAGGGCAGACAACAAGGCGGCCAACCAAAGGGTGGCTCTGCTGGCCGTTGAGGTGGATGAGCGGCATGCCTCGCTGGAGGATAACTCCAAGCAGCAGGTTCAACAGCTGGAACAGCGGCATGCCAGCATGGTGAGGGAAATGACCCTGCGGATGAGCAATGATCGCGATCACTGGACCAGCATGACGGCCAAGCTGGAGGCGCAGATCAAGACCCTGGAGCAGGAGGAGATTCGCCTCAAAACAGAACTGGAACTGGTGCGCACCGAGAACACGGAGCTGGAATCAGAGCAGCAGAAGGCGCATGTCCAGCTCACAGAGCTGCTCGAGCAGAACATCAAGCTCAACCAGGAGCTGGCCCATAGGTCGAGCAGCACCAGCATCAGCGGCGTTACTCCCGAGCACAGTCCCTTGAGTCCGCGGAGGCACAGTGAGGACAAGGAGGAGGAGCTGCTGCAGCTCATGGAGAAGCTGGCTGCCCTGCAAATGGAAAATGCCCAGCTGCGCGACAAGACTGATGAGCTGACCATTGAAATCGAGAGCTTAAATGTGGAACTAATCCGTTCGAAATCCAAGGGCAAAAAGCAAGAGAAGCAGGAGGAGCAGGAGGCGGCTGCCACGGCCACCAAGCGGCGCGGCGACTCACCCAGTAAAACGCATCTAACGGAGGAGAGTCCGCGGCTGGGCAAGCAGCGAAAGTGCACTGAAGGAGAGCAGAGCGATGCCAGCAACAGCGGCGACTGGTTGGCTCTCAATTCGGAGCTCCAGCGCAGTCAAAGTCAGGATGAGGAGCTAACCAGCCTGCGGCAGAGGGTGGCTGATCTGGAAACGGAGCTTCAAGCCGCTAAGGAAGGCAGATCTCTCACACCCGAAGGTCGCTCCAAGGAGCTGGAGGCCAGCCTCGAGCAAATGCAGCGCGCCTACGAGGATTGCGAGGACTATTGGCAATCGAAGCTCAGCGAGGAGCGGCAAATGTTCGAGAAAGAGCGCCAGATCTACGAGGATGAGCAGCAGGAGAGCGACAAGAAGTTCACCGAGCTGATGGAGAAGGTGCGCGAGTACGAGGAGCAGTTCAGCAAGGACGGCCGCCTCTCGCCCATCGATGAGCGGGATATGTTGGAGCAGCAGTACGTAGAACTGGAGGCGGAAGCCGCCCAACTGCGCTCCAACTCCATGCAAATGCTTGAGGAGAAGTCCCAGGAGATCATTGGCCTGCAGTCGGAAATAGAGGATCTGCGTCAGCGTTTGGGTGAGAGCGTGGAGATCCTCACGGGCGCCAGCGAACTCACGCCTGAATCGGTGGCCCAACTGAGTGCCGAGGCGGGCAAGAGTCCGGCCAGTTCGCCCATCAGCTACCTCTGGCTGCAGAGCACCATCCAGGAGCCGGTGAAGTCCTTTGCCGGCGCTGGAGACGAAGCCGCTGCCAGTGCCATCGAACTGCTGAGTGCCGGCGGTGGCGGCTCACCAACGCACAAGGCCACTAGCCGGTGAGTATGCCATGAAGACTCTTTGTTTGTCCTTGGTGTGTGTGCCCTGCATCCTCATGTGTCCTCCATACCGCATTAATCTCTCTGTTATATGTATGTAGATATATGTTTTTGTTTTGTCTTCGAATTAATCCCCAATCCATGTCTACAAGCTAAGCTCATTTA
>JAEIIJ010005247.1:0-32997 GCA_018904815.1 Drosophila ogumai
ATTTTTCTGTTAAAAATAAATTCAAAACTTATTGATACTCATATATTTCATCAATTTAAAAATAGATTATAAATCCTAAATTAGTTTACTTTACTATATAAATTGTTGAAGAGCTCTGATCTATTTGATTTCACTTTTATTTCACCCATCTCTTTCCTGTTCCTATCCCCATCTATCTCTATCCCTGTCTGCCTTGTTATCTTTCGGTAGACCGCGCCCTTTGTAGATCATTGGGTCACTATGCGTCCCTCAGCGTCACTTTACCGCTTGCAACTGGAACACAAGCAAAGGCGGCAGAAAAAAAAAGTAGCAAAAAAAAAAAAAAGAAATAATAAAAGAATACTGACCACAAGAGGGCCCCCGAAGGCTGTCTTCTCACCGATTCTGCGAAGAAAGGAGGCGCAGAAATGAATTTGCAGCCTCGTGGGGTAATCAAGTGAGGCAACTGGTAACGATGCCACTTGTGCTTGTGCGCTCACTCAGACAGCGTGGAGCTTCTTCCATTGTGAACGGTGTCTTGGTGTGTTGTTCTGGGTTGGCGCAGCTCCTTGTACCCTATATAAGGGAGTATATCTAAATATATAAATGTATCTAAATATATTTAAATATTTATTTTTATATATAAACAGAAAGTAACGTATTTCTATGCCTTTGAAATATCAATTTACTTGATATTTGTTAACATTTTTAAATATTTTTACAGAGCATTTAGGAAACTCCCTTATAAAGCAGCTTTTGGCGACTTCTGAGTATTCTTACTTGTTATCAATTGTTGTTGTTGCAGTTCTACACCCTCCCCAACACCCCTGCTCTCTCTCTCTGTTCCTTGACTTCCCTGGTTTTTGTTGTTATTGCATTTAAGTGCAGCTTGTTAATGCTCATTAAATGTTAAGGGAGCTGTGAGCTGTGAGCTGTTGGCTCTGAGCCGCAGCTCTCCACTTGTCAGAGTCTGAGCCCTGCCACAAATTGTGGCAGAGTCGGATCCCCGGAGCTGTGGGCTTTAGTTTCATAAAATGAAGCGAGCCAGAAAGTCGCGGCGGGCGCGTTGAAAGGAAAACAATTTTGCCTTTCGGCATTAAAAAATCTGAAAACAACCGAAAAACGATCAATGTCAAAGTGAATCAAAGTTTAAACTATAAAATCTATAAGAAAACAACAAACCAAAAAACGGAGAATAAGCAAAGGAAAAACGTGAACGTAAATTGAATATTCAAAACAAGTGTGCTATCTTTTAATGCACAGAGAAAAATAAGTTTTGTTCTTTGTAGAAAAATAAAAATAAATCCCTAAGAAAATAACTTATATTTGTTATATTCTCTAAAGGGTTTCAAGGTCTTTAAGAGCTTAATGAGAGCCTTAGTTCACTTTAGAGTCTACTTTCAGGCACTTGGGAAAGTGATTAGAAACGTTCTTTTCTAAATCCTTTTTCCTTTGGAACTTATACTTTAACCTGTACTTTATTCTCTGTGCATCACTTCATCATCGTGATCAGCTCATCATTATTGTGATCATCAACATTGTTGTCGTCGCGTGAAAAACCTGTTCGCTTGGGAAAAGGCTTCGTGTTGTTGTTGCCACATCTTGTGGCTGTGTGAAGCTAATTGAAAAGAAGTATTAACAACGCTGCCTTTTGTTTTTATACCTTTTGATGATTGACTGACCGACCGACCAACACGAAGGAGTCGCACGAGTAACAGGGGCAGTCCAGTCTGCTGGCATTCTGGCATGGCATAATTGTGGGATCAACCGGCAGCAGCAGCAGCAGCAGCAGCAGAGGCAAGCCGAGCCGGGCAACTGCCCAGCTAATTAGTAATGCAAAGCCAATGCCTACTCAGTCACTCAGGCAGGCAGTCATTCAGTCATTCAGCCATTCAGCCATTCAGTCACTCAGTCACTCAGTCAGTCATTCAGGCAATTGCTTAGAAATTCGATTTGTATTTCCACTGATCGACAGGATAAGAATTCATCCGTCTCGGAGGAGAGCGTGTGAATCCCCCGACTAGAGATGAAGATACGCGGGAATCGTATCTAATGTGACAGCTGAGGGTAGCCAGATAAGTATCTACAAGATAATAAGAGGCGGTAGGATGTCCAGACGAATTTATATATGGCAAAGGGGAATTGAATTGACAGAAAGTGAGGCAGGTAATTTTCAACTATGTGATTTTATTAACTGGATTTTTTTTTTTAAACGGAAGATCATATTTATATAAATATAATAGATAATGCTTAGGAATACATATAAAAAGAAATGTGAAAATAATTCAAACAAATCCATATTCCTCAGTTTAACCTTTAGAACAGTCGATGATCTAAGACGTTTACCTTTTAATTTCTTTTTTGTTTATGAGAAATATTAACCTGGGGTAACTTTATTATACATATTTACTAGAAAACAAAAAAATTAATTATAGTTTTGTATTAGGAAGTCATATTTCGACGTCTAATAACTGCTCTTAAATAAATGGAGGTACTGAAAATTAATTAGTTATATTTTTAAAATGATTTTGTGTACCAAATACTAAAAATGAACATGATTAATGGCCTTTATATTTTTATTAAATTATTAAATATATCTATACACACATTGTATCTCCCTAAAATCCTAGAAAATCCCTCTAACGATTTTATATCGCAGCATTTTTTTTGTCCCATTTCTGGATAAACAACCGATTGCTCCATAAACAACATCCATATCGTTGTGAATGAGATACGTCTATTTCCATCTTTCTGCATCTTGTATCTATATATCCTACACCGATCCAGACGAGCGTGCACACATGCGCATTGTTTGGCTTTAAAACAACACGACCACAACTCTAATTCGCATTAATTTAAAACTCAATCAAGGCAATTAGCGCGCACACTGGAGCGACTGGCTCCCAGCCCCTTCTAGTGTTCCTGTCCCCCCTCCTTGATCTTCACCGCCCCACGTCCCTGCCCACACACTGCACACGCATGCGAAGGATTGATGGGTTAATAGAGGAGGAGTGTCTGGGCTGTGGGATATCCTGGGGGATAGTGGTAACTTATAATTGTTTGTTTAGAAATTTGTATTTATTAAAATTATTTATATTCATATGGTTTTTAAATTATTAGTAAATTGCCTTTTTTTTATTATAAAAATCAAAACCCGACCATAAATACATGTGCAGTTTATTTGTTAAAAAACATGGCATACTTTCTGGGGGATGCCACAAAAATAATTCTTAAAGGATTTCCAAAGGAAAATAATCTTAGGTTGGTTTAGAAATTTTTTAAAAAGTTTTTATAACTCGGGAATTTAAATTTTCCCATATATATTAAATATATTCCGAATTAATTATATGTGTAGATAATAAAGATCCTTTTCTAAGCATGGAACCTCTAAGCTACAGTCTCGATTTTGACCAAACTAATTTTCCGACTGATCTGAATTTTGGTATGTAGGGAGGTATAAAAATATATAATATATTATCATCTGTAAAATATCAATAACTTTAAAATTATACCTTTACAAGCTAAGTATAATGCGTGAGAAAAATATTAAGAATCAATTTATCTCGCATCTCCTTGTTACTTACACTGCCAGCATACCCCTGAGTGCCATGAGTGGCCGAGGTACTTACATAAATCTCAGCCAGTGGCAACATTGTAACATAGTCGACTCTGTCGGATCAGACGGAGCGACATCGGGACAGCCGGTCGCACAGCTGATTTCGGTTCTCGAGACTCGCTCGCCGCCGCCGCCTGGGCGAACCAGTTATATCGCACTATACTCTATATATGCTATATGTTATATGGAGTGCAACCTACCTCACGCTGACAAGCTGATACAAACACACGCGAACAGCGAACACCCCTCTCTCTATCTCTCTCTTATGCCAAACCACACATACATACACTTGGAAAAATATTTTTCTAGACTTAATAAACAATAATAATGTTATTATTTTTATTTTTGAAATAAAATAAAAATATTATTATACTTTATTTACAATTTATTTAAAAAAATTATTACTATTGTTTATTTACAAATTATGTAGCAAGCAAATAAAACTTTAATTTCCCTTACTTCCCCTGAAAGTAACTAAATTTTTCTTAATTCAAGAAATATTACCCTTAAACTAAGGCAAAAATTCACCTTTAATTTTAGTAAAAATTTCTCTATATGTTGAGAGAAAATCGCTTTCAAAACAAGATTTTCTTTCTTCGTTCAAGAATAATTCTCCTAGGTTAAAGAAAGTTTCTTTCCTGAAACACTTTTATATCCTTTTTAGGGTGAATTAATGATTTATTTATGAACTTGTTAGTGCAATTTTAGGTACCTTTTTTTTCCAAGTGTACGTACTACGTACAGCTGCCGTGTGTGGTTGTTGTGTTGCATAAATTTGCCAGAAGTAAACATTTCAATAAGCCTTGAGGCATTGTTTCTTGGCAAACTTTCATTGAGATTCTATATGCGAAAAAGAAGAAGAGGCGGCGAAGATTACGCGCACACATGGGTTCTTATCAGCGGCATGGGGAATACGAGGAAGAGGAAGCAACGGGAGAGCAAGTGTACACAGAGAGCGAGAGTGATCGATACAGTGGAGATTCTATAAATTAAATCTAGAGAAGTTTATATCAATTTATTTAATATTAATTTTATAAATCTAAATAATATATAATAATAAATCTCATGAAGGTTATTCTTATGAATTTATTTAATATTAAAATTATATCGTAATGCCTTTTATATTACTCTTAGTTGTTGAATAATATACAGAAAATACATATGTTTATTTATGTGAATTTAAGTCATATTATCGATATTAATTATTATTAAAAATAAAACGTTCAAAAGTTTTTTTCTATGAATTCTTTTAATAATAATATTAAACCTCATTACCCAATAAATCCTTTTAAATTCTTTTAAAGAATCTAAATGTTTTTCGTAAATATTTTTAATGTTTAATTGTGCTAAGATTAGCACATAAATTACTGCTTAATTTCCCTTGATTAATGGTTTTGAAACAAAAAATAACAATTTACAATTTAAAGTAAATTAAATTTAAAATCATAAATTGCCGTTTATCTGCGTACTCCTTAGCCAAGCTCTACCGTAAATCTCTCACACAGAGAAGATCGTCAGGGGAACCCGGCAAGCGGGAGCAGCAGGCATGAAGAACCTTACTCACTGCAAACGGATTCGAACAGCTGGTCCGAAGATCGGTTCGAGATCGGCCACAGATCGATCTATTGATTCGATGGATGGATCGATCGGCGGAGGCACTTGTTGCGTGGTTGGTGGCTCGGTTCGGGTCCGGGAAATGCGATGGTGTGCGAGTGCCGAGTGCTCGAGTTGTATTGGTGTGTGTGCCTGCGTTGGGCTCGGCTCGGCTCAGCTCAGAATTTCCCCCCATTCATAGTCAGTCTTTGACTTGACGTTGCTGTCGTCGCAACAAGTGACGCAAACAGGGATCGCGGAGGAGCTAGGCGGAGATCGGAGATCGCGCTGGGACTGGGATATTGATCGGGATTAGATTCCGGGAGTCCATTTTTTTGGGGCTCGATCTGTACGGAAAGGTGTCACGTTTTATATTGATTAATATTAAATATTAATGCCATTAACAATTATGATTGATCGTCAACGAAAACAACAGAGTCCAAAAGTGCAATGTCTGTCTGTGATTAGAAGTTTCTATTGTGTTTTCCTCACCAGAAACTGCGATTAAAGGTTGCTTGGAATGCCAACAACAAAAGCTTTAAATAACAACAATCCATAAATGTGCAATATAACAACTGAAAGTGATGTTGAAATATTTTTAAAATATTTGCAATGTTCTAAATTAAAAGTTCAAAGTGATAAGCCAAGCATTAGAGATTCAGTGTAATTAGAAATGTCAACGATTTGGATCTAGTCGGTAAAAGGATATAACTTATTGGATTTAAAACGAGAACACCTTAAAGTGGTAAGTGGAGTTTGAAAGGGAAAAAGGCAAGAACTATATGAAATGTTTAAATATTCATGAATTTAAGAATTAGTTTCTTTAATAAATCAAAAATTGATTGCTTACATTTAAGCTACTTTAGTGGTGTTAATCACTTCTAAAAAATGTTTTTATGTCGAACCTATAGACTTAATTCCCAGAAATTAACAACTAATCTCGATCTTTTTCACTGATTTCTTCTAAATTTGCTGACTTGTGACAGTTACCGATAAGTACTTCATCGTAATCCTTTCCCTGGAATATCAAGTAAATTTTTAAAATATTTACACAACCCCAGTAGTAAATCATAAAAAGCAATATGATTAAAATAAGACCGAATCGAACTTCAACAAAATATTTATGAATAAATATATACATCACCGGTGTGTGTTCGTGTGCATATATCTTGGAAAATAAATCGTGTTATACTTCGGCAAACAAACGCATTAAATTGCAATTAGCCGCCTCTCAGCTCCAGTTCTCTCTCTCCTCTTCTCACGGCTGTCTCGGGGCTCCATTTATTTATTTATTAATTTTTTCTCCATTATTATTTCATATTTATCAGCGAGCACGAGCGTTTTCAAGTGTAACGCAATGAGAAGAAATAATAATAATAATTTTTTGATGATTTTCTTTTGTTATCAATTATGTGAGAGAGCCTCAAGTTCATTATCATCGTTAAAAAATACAAAAAAAAAATCACCATCAGCTGGAGCCTTTCGTTTTTTGTTGTTATTTCATCTGGTTAGGGGAAAAAAAACGGATTGTAAAATCATAAAATACCTCCTCTTCTCAAAGTGAATGTCAGTCGATTACGTTTTTATTTGAATTTTTGTACTTTTTGTTTTGTTTGTTACAAATTGCGAATGCAACGTGCATTGACCTAGGGATTAAAATTATTTTGGGGTCGATGTCGATGATGATGCATTTGCCTCTGGGTTGGGTTTTTGGGGAAACAGTGGCTGCAGGTTTTGGGGTTAATATTTAAAAGTTAATAAAGGAATTTATGAGTTTTTAATGAGATATTATTGTAAAAAATAAGGAAAATGTTTATGTTCATTAATGCTAAATTCTCTTGCCTCGTAATTATTATATTTATTGATTATTAATTCCAAAACTCAGTACAATTTATTCACTTTTCATTGGCCTGGTTCTACTGTGTTCAAGTCGCACGCCTTCTCACCTTGTCCGAGTGTTATATAAATATCCCTCCTGTTTTTTTAACCGAAACTCCACGCGAATTCCGCGACATTGTTCTGCGATCATTTTTCACCTTCCTTTTTCGATTGGATTTCGATCGGAACGCATTTCGCTGAGGCATCAAGAACCCACCTCGGGTGTTGGGCCAAAAATTATTTCAAAAATATATTCAACCTTTTGGCGACAGGCTGTCCAAAGGCACTTGCAAATAAGGGCTAAAAGAAGATATTCCAGTTAACAATATAATTAAACGTAAGTGCGACGTTGCGAAAAAAAAAGTTAATAAAAAACCACGCGACGACAGGCCAAAAAATGTGACACAAAAACAGAAAACTGAAATAATTTCTACCAACTTTTTTGCAAAATAAACAAGTTTATGTTTTCGTCAGAATTTACATACATCTATATATAAATATATATATGCCGAGTGATTCTTAATTCGGCATTTATCCGTGGCTATTTTTATTGGCACATTTTTCACATTTATGCAAATCGAATCGAATCGAGAACCCATTTCGTTTGGGCCGCTGCGCAGTTACAGAAGACCTAAGCTCAGCTCAAACGCTTTGCCGATCCGCGATTCGCAATCCGGAGACCCGACATCAGCAGATTATGTCACTATATATATATACACCTTCATATATAGAGTGCACGAACGCCGCACGGCGAGATATCGGCCGCGATATGCTGGCTTATGGCTCATGGTCACGGCCACCGTCGACAAACGGGAAACTTGGCTTAACAATTTCTTTCCTCGGTCAGCTGTTCCCGCCAACGTCTCCTTCTCTTGCCAAAAAAATACAAGTACAACAAATAGTTGGACAAAAAGAGTTAACAAAGAGTGGCCTGCAGAGGGAGAAAAATGCTTACAAATTTATAGAGAAATATTTGCTATTTTAGTCTTGAATTTTTTAGGAAGGAATAAGACTAAAAAAACATTTTATTTATTAACCAAAACTTCATTCTCGAAATTTTTTATGTATTAAATAATTTACAAACTGTTTTATTCATAATTAAATTAAAATAAATATTCTAAAAGAAAGCCTAAAAAATTATTTTCAAATGGACTCTCTTTTCAAAGGGATGCCAAGCTTATCTCATATTAATTTAAACATAATATTAAATAAGCTAAAATATTTTGGAATCTCTTGATCATTTAATCTGAATTTATATACAATATTCTCCGTGTATCTACCATTATCTAGACTTTGGCTTTAGCCAAGTTCAATGTACGGACAACGACGTGCCAACGTCGAGCGACAAAGTAAGCCTCGCAAATAGAAATAGAGAAATTTTCTCATTAGATTTTTGCCGCACTTTTTGTTGTTGTTGTTGGCTTCTATATTTCTTTTTCTCTTTTGCAAAAAAAGAGCCTTGTCCAAACCAACAACCAAACTTGCTTTCCATCCTAGAACCCGCCGAAGAACCAAGTTTGGCTCAAAAGCTGGCCTCGTACATTAGAAAGGCATTAGAAGTTGGCTTGGCTAAAGAAAAGTGAAAGAACTAGAGAGAGAATTATATAAAAGTCTGAGATCTAAAGATCATAACTAGATTTACTCTGTAAAAACAAAATAAAAACTTTTTCGAATCATAAAAAGTATTTAAGAACTTGTGGGATACTTCTAAGGATGCTTCATTTCTTCAACCTCTAAGGGAAACCCTTTTAATCCGAATTCTTAAAGAAAAACCTTTTCTTTAAAAAACATCTTTCCAAGCACTTTCTTTGGCCATAGACAACATATATTGAAAGTCTTTCACATAACCAAAATCCGAGACCGATTCGATAACACTCAAACATTCTCGTAGCCATAAACTTCGTTTTCTTTATGTCATTTTTGTGTTGTGGTAAACAAAAAGCCAAGTTAATGACTGCAGAACCATCGGAATAGTCAATAAGAAAGCAAGAAAACAAAATCAAAAAAATCGAAATTTTTATTTGCGTCTTAACCCCATTAGGCAAACCTGGAGAAATGACGGCCAGATATTGTGAAATTCCAAGATCAAAACAGAGCCAAGAGAAAGACAACAAAACACAAAAAAACACGAGAAAGAACTTTCCCATCGATTCTCGCTTTACATAATAATCGGTTACATAATATGCTTTCTACCCACCGCTGGGTGCTTTCTTCTCCTTCTTCTTTTGGCCTGGAGCTGGTAGCTGGTTTCCAAGCCGGTTTTGGCCAGATGCTTCCTCCTACCTCGCTTCTTCTAACGCAACTCTAACGATGAGAATGGAGTGGAGTGGAGTGGAGCTGAGCTGGTGGATCCATCTGCATATTAATCAGAGAGTTAGCCGGAGCGAGGAGAAGGGAATTCGCAAGAATTCTTATTAAAAAGCGAGTTTGCGGCTTTGTTGTTCTAACCACGTTGGAAAAGTGAGAAGCGCAAAGAACGGCGCACGCGTCGCGCTGAGAAGCGATCTCATGATGAGATGAGGAAGTGATTAGGCCCCCAAGAAGGAAGTGCTCGACGCAGATGTCTATGATTTGTATTTCCAGTTTATTTTCTTCTGTGTTCTCTATATTTTTTTTCTTTTTTTTTGCACAGGCCTATCAGCGAATTTGCATTAATAGCCATGGATTTGCCACACCTTTTCCCGCCCAAAAAAAATCCATGTGACGGCTTCACGTAGATAAAGACATCAGTTACCTGGCTTCTTATCTGGTTCTTTTGCAAATACCAACTGCTCCTACCAGTTTTTCGGTAGCCCAAAGTCACCGTGAGGTTTTCTTTTCGTATTCCGTGTATATGTTTTTATTTGCCCAGCGATCGTGTGTCTGTGTGGCCCGGGCAAATATTAGAATCGATCATCTATCTGTTTTCTTATTTAGTTTTTTTTTCTTATTCATTAATCACTGCGAGCAGGTAACCCCCTCGAGCCATAAATTGGTTACCAGCATATTTATTTAGTTTCGTTTTATATCCGGTTGGCAATAGGAAAATAGAGGAGAAAAAGGTCTAGAGTCTAATAGGAAAGGGGAGAACCTTTTCCTTTTTCATTTCTTTACCTTATAGAAACCCAATAAGAAAACATATTCTGGTTGCGTTTTCTTTACCTTGAATTTCTGGAAAAGAAATGGAAAGAAAAGGGGTTTATTGTGATTTATATTATTTATTTTAGGGCATAAAATAGTTACGGTTAAGGTAGGCCTACATCGGATGACTATTTGATAAGATAAATTCTCTATAAATACTAGTTTCCTATTATTATGCATACTTTAAATTGTGTTTATTTAGGTATTTAAATTTTAATTACTATTTTATTTTTATTATTCCCATATTTTCATTCATTTTCTGTTCAAGTGTATTTTTATACCTTAAAGACTTTGTGGAATTTCGGTCTTATTATTATTATTCCAGACATCTAAGCCCACCCCCCAAATAAACTTCGTATTATGTAGACTTTAGCAATCTGACGAAATTCGCAACACAATCATTACACAAATTTTTGGGCTATTAACCTTGAACTTTATCACACCTGCTGGCTGGGCTTTTTATCTTATCTTGGTGTGGAAACCACGCATAAAGCTTGTTTCTTTTTTTCTGCCTTGCCAAGAACCCAAAACCGAGAACAAAGTGTTATCGCCTGCCTGTGTTGGCAATTATAATGCAAAATCGTTGATCAACCATCGGTTGGGTTGGCCAAAAAAAAGTTTATATAAAGCCAAATACAAATTAGTCGACCGGTTGTCTGGCAACGGGCCGAAACGTATTGAATTTTAAGGCCAGACTTCAATTAAAGGCCTAGAATCAATTAGCATAGCACAAGTGTGGGTCAAGTGGATTAAGCGGCTTCCATTTCCATTGCAGCGTCCCCATGGTAATGGCCGTGATACTGTTGCTGGCCCTGGCACTGGTACTCGGCTGCTACTGTGTTCTCCACCGTCAGAAGCTGGCCGAGATCTATCTGCGTCCGCTGCTGAAGGACACGCCACTGGAGGACTGCTACCATGCAGCGCCAATCGAGTCGCCAGAGTCCAGCAAAAGGAGAAGGCGCCGTGGCATCTGGGATATTCCTGGGCCCCAGAGGATACCCTTCCTGGGCACCAAATGGATATTTCTTGTCTTCTTCAGGCGCTACAAGATGACCAAGCTGCATGAGGTCTATGCGGGTAAGGTGCCATGCATAACTAATTATTAAATATTAATTCAAGCGGTTAATGAATATAATTTAAAAGGCAATTAAATCTACATAAAAATGCTAGCTTTAATCTATTTATAAATAAAATATAATTATAAAATTCCATAAATAATTTAATAACTTTCTGTATACTCCAGATCTCAATAGGCAATACGGCGACATAGTCCTTGAGGTAATGCCCTCGAATGTGCCCATTGTGCATTTGTACAACCGCGAGGACCTGGAGAAGGTTCTAAAGTACCCCAGCAAGTACCCTTTCCGACCGCCCACCGAGATCATTGTGATGTACCGCCAATCCCGACCGGATCGCTATGCCAGTGTGGGCATTGTCAATGAGCAGGGACCAATGTGGCAGCGCCTCCGATCTTCGCTAACCTCGAGCATCACTTCGCCAAGAATTCTGCAGAACTTTCTGCCCGCTCTCAATGCGGTCTGTGATGACTTTATTGAGCTGCTCAGATCCCGACGAGATCCAGAATCCTTGGTGGTGCCCAATTTCGAGGAGCTGGCCAATCTGATGGGTCTCGAGGCTGTCTGCACTTTGATGCTGGGCCGAAGGATGGGCTTTCTGGCGGTGGACACCAAGCAGCCGCAGAAAATCAGCCAGTTGGCGGCGGCCGTCAAGCAGTTGTTCATCTCCCAAAGGGACTCCTACTACGGACTGGGCCTGTGGAAGTACTTTCCCACCAAAACCTATCGAGAGTTTGCCCGGGCCGAGGACTTGATCTATGAGTAGGTACACACACCTATCTTGGGCTTTTATACTATTTTCCCCGGAATCTAATCCTTAATGTTTACAAACTCCAGTGTGATCTCCGAGATCATCGATCACGAGCTGGAGGAGCACAAGAAGTCGGCGGCTTGCGAGGATGAGGAGTCTGCCGGCCTGCGCAGTGTCTTTCTTAATATCCTAGAGCTCAAGGATCTGGATATAAGGGACAAGAAGTCGGCAATTATAGACTTTATAGCTGCGGGCATTGAAACGGTTAGAACATATTATTTACTTTCGGAATTTTCTATATTTAATTGGTTTAATTTTCAGTTAGCCAACACCTTGCTGTTTGTGCTGAGTTCTGTCACTGGTGATTCTGAGGCCATGCCTCGCATTCTCAGTGAATTCTGCGAGTATAGGGATACAAATATCCTGCAGGATGCCCTCACAAATGCCACATACACAAAGGCCTGCATACAGGAATCCTACAGACTGAGGCCCACGGCCTTTTGCCTGGCCAGGATCTTGGAAGAGGATATGGAGCTGTCGGGTTACTCGCTAAATGCAGGGGTGAGTTAGAGTATCACATTTAAAATATTTTAACCCTGTAACTTTTACCAAAAGGATTCAATTTAAATTTCCTTCAGTTAATGAATTATTAAATAAGTAATTTCTTGATTAATTTTTTCTATTTTCCTCCCCAGACCGTGGTGCTCTGCCAAAATATGATTGCCTGTCACAAGGACAGCAACTTCCAGGAGGCCAAGCGCTTCTGCCCCGAACGTTGGATCGATTCGGCCACGGAGAACTTTACGGTCAATGTGGACAGTGCCAGTATTGTGGTGCCCTTCGGAGTGGGTAGACGGACGTGTCCAGGCAAGAGATTTGTGGAGATGGAGGTGGTCCTGCTGCTGGCCAAGGTGGGTAGTTGTAACTTGTATCAGAAAAGATCACAACTCACAAGCTATCCTTTCAGATGGTCCTGGCCTTCGAGGTGAGCTTCGTGAAGCCCCTGGAAACGGAGTTCGAGTTCCTGCTGGCCCCAAAGACCCCGCTTAGCTTGAGGCTCAGCGATCGGGTCTTCTGATGGTCGCGGAGCTGAGGCTGATCTGTCCCAAACCATTGCCTAACCTCGGGCGTTAAAAATAGCTAGGAACTGAACCACTAAGTGAAGTATAGTGTAAAATATAAATAGAAAACTGCGCACACATACCCATAACCCGTATATATCCTTGATGAGCCCAGCATCAGCAGCAGCCTAGTCCTGTGAAGCAATCTAAAGCAATTAATTAAACGCAATCAATATACATTTACATATTTATGCTGACTGGATGTGTAGTTCTGTATATGGATGTCATGTTTGTTTTTAATAATTACGTAAAGTTCTTTTAGTTATTGTTAGTAGCTAGAGCATAAGTAGCAGCAATTGTTTTTGAAAGACTGTGTTTAAGTTTTGTGTTTTGATATTAACAGAGTTCTTCACATGCCTCTATTTCCTGTATATAGTCTTGCAAATTTAACATTCTGTGCCGTGTGTATGTACAGCCTAATTTTAATTGTATTTATTCAAGTGTTTATACTGTAGCTAAGTTTTTATTTCGTCTCTATATCTGTGAATATATTTTGTTAAAAAGAGAGAACTAATATTCAAATGAATTGAAATTATAAGAAATCAAAAAGTTAAAAACAAAACTACTTTGTGTGTTATTTTTTATTTATTTTAAAGGGGATACAGTTCAGTCCTCAATAACTGGTTTGAGAATAAACTATTTATGTAATTTCCTGGGATTTATTTTGCTGACAAACCTGCTGACAACGTTTGCTTAAAATATCCCTTTGTTTTTACAGTGCCTTCCTCGTATATTAGTATATATTTCACTGAGGTGGTTCATGACTTTACTAAAAAACCCCATGTGCTTAATGGCTTTTAAGTTTTTTATTTATTAATAAATTAATCATAGACCAAGATTCATATTCGATAAAGTATTTGTTTAGATATATTTTCTTCGATTTATTTATTTAATAGGTTTTATCATCTTTGGTTGAAGTGTCCAATACTTAAGGGAATGTTCATATATTTTATATACAGTCGTGTCCCATAAAGCCTTTCTTATTCCTTTATTTAATCGGTAAACACATATTTAATAGGTAAAAAAAATGCATATAAAAAAAAATGAGAAAGTGGAAGCGAAAAATTAAAGTCACCCTTTTTATTCTTACATTTTCTTTTTATATTCGGCTTTCCTTAATTTGGTTCAGGTCATGTCTATCAATACAGGGAATTTGCATATACATAAAGCACAGTCGCTTCCCACTAATCCCTGGAAATTTTCTACAAGATCAAGAAATATTTAATTTTTTTTAGTTAGAATTTAAACAAAACCCACAGTTGAATTGTTTTATTTGCGTGACATGCAGGTGTTAATTTGTATATCCCCATAAAATTATTCAATATTTGCTCAGCGTTTGAGAAAAGAGAAGGTGCACACAAAAAAATATATGAATACACCCATTTTTTTAATTTAATTTGTAATCTATCTATTTCGGGTTGAAAGTAAAATATATATTGGGTTTTGTAAGTCTTAAGTAAATAGTTTCTGTAACAATATTTAATTGAAAAAAGTCAAAACTTCACTATAGATTTTACTTGTTTTGTTTCGATATATTTTTCCTGTGTAACTTTTCTCTCTTCGCTTAAATGAAATTCTCTTTCGTGAGCTCATTTCGCTCTTTTTTCTTAGGCTGTGGCTGTGGCTTGTTTGGCGGGCTTTGAGATACAACAGTTGTCGTTGGCGTGTCGTCGGTTTCAGAGCGTTTCGAAAAACCCAATTTCCAAGTCGCAGTTGGAAAAAACTAAACTGAAAATTCAGAAAAACTATTTAGCGCGCGCGGAAAATACTTGAAAATTCTGTTTGTGCAATTTTAGTGACGGAATAAATAACTCAAAAGCTAACACCCAAAACCTTTAGCTGCACTTGTGTTCGCACCTCTCGCAACTAAACGAATTTATTCAGATTTTCTGAAAAATGTAATAAAACAGTAACCCAAATTTAAAAAAACAAAAAAGATAAAAACTAAAACCAGTTTGTCATTTGCTCAGCAGTAACTAATTTTGTAGTAGCGTTGGAAATGCACCGAAGCTCCGCCAAAGGGAATTAATCATCTTCAGAGTCGATCTGAAGATCTGAGGAGTTTGTGAGGTCGCAGGGCCCCACCCAGAGCTAATTGTACAATAAACAGGGGACAACAAAAACTATATACATACAGCAGCAAGACGATCGCAGCACTTTTGTTGTCGTTGTTCTTTTTGTTAGACATGCTAATTTTGCACAAATTACACAGACACTGGCTAACACACAAATTAGTTTGTTTAATGTGACTCACTGACAATTTTCTCACCGTCAACACGGCCCCTCCCCTGAGATGCGACGGCTTTAATTAGTTGACAAATACTTTGGGTTAATGCAACAGATATATACACATATATATATATTTGATGATTGCATTTGAAATATATCTTGAAACGTGAGAACTTAAGATTTATATTTGAAAACTTAGGAGAAATATATAATAATATATGGAAGTAAATTCAATACTTAAAAAGTATTGAGAAGAAAAGTTATATTCTGTTTATAACTATGTAGAAGCCGTAGAAATACAAATGAATGACTCTTACCCATCGCAATCGTAAGCTTATCTCTGGCTAAAATAAATTTTAACCTCAAGATATCAAATAAAGAAGACCAAGCTGTTTTTTATACATTTTTATTTAATATTCTTAAAAGCATAAATATGCTATAATTCACAAACAAATATTAGTTTGCTTAACACTCAATTATAGGACCTATCCCCCTTGGGAACTAAACCCTTTTCTATCCTATACCAATCCGCTTTATGGACACTGACCTTCAATGACACCCCCCTTAGTGAACCCCTGACACTAAGGTAACAACAAAAAGCGAAACAAAACAATAAGAGTGACAATAACCCCAGTGTACCTGTTAGTGCCTGTTGTAAATCCCGACCAGCCTTGGCCAATTGCTTTGGCATTGAATTCGCCAGTAACAACCCCCGAGAGAAACTCCCTCGCACAGGCAACCACCCCCAGCCAGGTAGGGACCCATCCCGCCCACATCGCAAATGTTGCATGTTCACAGCTAAAACAAAGCTCAAGTCGGTGGCTAACAACGGTGTGGGACTGAATGAGGTCAAAAGCAACAACAGTAGCCTGCGCCACTATTGGCAAGAATATATGGAAAAACCATTGCAAAAAAAGTGCAGCGTGAGACTGTTAATTAGACAATGACACTTAAAGATACCCTTTAAAAGGAAAGACTATGAGAATTATATTAGAAATAATAAAAATAAATTCGATAAAGTATCTTTTTATTAAAGGGGATTACAGACATACAATTTACATTAGAAATATAAACTATTAAAAAATATAAAATAATAATAAAATGTATGTATATAAAATATATTTTTTGATATCTCAGATTTTTTTCTTAAAATAATTATAGTTTGAAATTTAAAATTTTTAGCTCCGCAAGGGAATCTTTTCTGACCCTAATTATCATAATTATTAATCAGCATCAACAGGAGTGTCAATTTAGTCATGTCGGTCAGAAAAAAAATAAATTTAATATTTACAAATAAAAATTTTATAAAATGGTGAAGTATTTATAAATATTATAATTAACAAAAATTAAATTATTTCAATGCAGATTTCAGATTTATTGATCTAAGAAAAACTAGCCAAGAAAAGCTTTAAGATTTTAAATTAGTAAGTTTTTGGCTTAATTAGGATCGATTTAAAAAAATTGCAAGCTGCTAGGATATACAAACGTTGGCTTTCTTTCATATTTTAAGTCTTAATCTGGATAATTAATTTCTTTAGTTAACCCAGAATTTTATTGCCCAACAGATACACCCCCTTCATTCAAGGGGTATTCTCCTTGTTAAGGAAAATGCAGCTGGAAAATCGCAAGCTACGACTGCCCTTTCGATGGGAGAGAAAACTTGGGCGCTGGATGGATGACCAGAGCCAAGTACAGTAGGCGCCTTACATGTGTACGTGTGCTTCTCGCGGCTCTGCAACCAGTTTGCCGTTGTGCATATCAATCCGAGAGTGTGAGGGGGAGGCAAACGCAGAAGGCGGGCTGAAAACGAGTTTTGTTGCATTTTTCAATTGCCCAAGTTGGCGGCGCACAATCGCCGCAGTAAGAAATACAAAGATATATTCTCAGATCTCTCTAGTTGGCAGGAAATTGCAAATGAGGCTTAATTAAAATGAAAAGCTCCTCGAAGGGGCCCTCGAGAAGCCAGGAACCAAAACAAAACCGAGAAACGAGCTGCTGGCCAAGTCATTGACCCAAAAGTCGGACGCAGACAGACCAGTTATAGGGCTGCTTTAGCTCGGAACAAAAGGAAAAACAAGAACAAGAGTTCCTTTTGAAACGAGGTTAATTCACAGTGAGGGCCAAAAAGTTAGGCCCACCTTTTCCTTTCAGTGAAAATCCTCTCTGAGGGCGCGCAAACTCAATACAGGTGTGGCAGGTATTAAAGCCTCTCCCTCTCTCTAACTCTCTCGATCTCTCTTTGATCCCCTCTCTTAGCCAAGTTCTCTTTGGTTTCCCAAAAAACCTGTTCTTCTTGGCCAATACAAATTTGTTTACATTTTTTTTCGTGCTTCGTGGCTTGTTGCGTGTGTTTTGTTTGGTTTGTGCTTTTTTTAGGCTTTCTTCTTCTAAGCGCCGCCAAAGAAAACTTGTTTTTTTGTTTTTCATTGTGGGTTTTTTGGTTCAGGGGGGTGGTGGTGGCTTGAGTGTGGGCCAAAAAACGTGAAACATTCGTTAGCAGCAACACGACAACACACACATACCAGTTAACACGCAAGCAGCTAAGAGCTGGAATTCCAATCTTTGAGAGCCGCAAACCCGAAAATTAGTGAGGAGTTTCAGTTTGAGTTTTTATGGGGATGAAGTTATGGGATTTTTTAAAATATTTTTTTAAAAGGGTATGTTCGTTTTTGAAGCCACATTTTTTAGTAAAATATCATACATTTTGTAGGCCTAAAACAAAACAGAATATTATAATCCTCTTTTGAAAATAATCATAAATACACCCAAACTTTACCAAGCAAATTGTCTTAAATTTTGGTTACAACCTCAAGTTCTATTTGGTTGTAAAATATATTTTTTAAATACAAGTAACTAAAAAAAAACATTTCTAATTTTGAATCTTTATTTATTTATTTATTTAAAACCCCTCTTTTAAACAAATAATTACTTAGGTTTATCTTTATTACTAGCACGAGCAAAAGTCTCCGTAATCAATTATTGTTTACCTTTTGGCAACCAGAACCTAGACACTAAAATGTTTATTAACTTCCGAGCCCTAAGTTTATTGACAGGGAGTGTCTGTCTTGTGCTACTTTTTCCCTTTCTTGTCCCTATGTTTGGATATATCTTTCCTTTTCCCATTTTACTACCGACTTTTACGCAGTGAAAGTTATGCGTGACCCTTTTTTAGGGTTTGAGCTTGGCGGTTTCCAGTTTCGTTTCAGGTTTGACTTATTTTTTTCTGGTTTTCTGGTTGCATTTTAATTGTTGTTTATGGGGTTACACATCGCGGGGTTAACTAGTCCCCACCTCCGCACGTTTATTGTACGTGCCTCTGGCTAATTTCTGGCTTTTTTATGTTTTGTTCTTTATGCGTTGCAATTAGCTTCAATCAATGAGGGGGGACCCACAGTCGACCCAACCATGGAGTGATTCCATTGTTGGTTATGAAGTGCTTGAACAACCAGTTCTCCCCCTTATATACACAGAGAATATAAACGGTTGACTTTGTTTTGGAAGGGTTTCGGTATTTATTTATTATAAAATAAAATTATTTTTATTAAACTTTCGCCTTTATATGAAGAGTATATATTATTTATTATATAGAACTCCCATGCAAACTTTGCTATCTTTATTTTATATCTGAAATTTTATACCTAATCGGATACAAATGAAATTTGTCTTGATATCTATAAATAATATGAATGCAGAAGATTAAAGATCAGAAGTTGGGCACATACATTTAATTAATTTATAAAGCATACAAAAAACAATCCAAAGACAAATATTCAAGTACCAAAGTATCGTTATGCATCTTAAAACTATATTGTCTTTGCACGTACTTTGCTTTGATAGAAAACTTCCAGAGCTTTACAATATAACACATTTTTAAATATTAATATGGCAAATGAATATTTATTTTGAATTCGCTGGTAATATTTTCTCTCTGTAAAATAAAACTACACCTGTCCAGTCCGCGGAAATGGTGTTCAATAGAAACCAAAAGAGGTGACAATTGAGGTACTCTATTGTATGCACAAACCACAGGCCTTTAATTAATAACTGAATTCTAATGGAATTATAGATGAAGTGTCGCAGGCCTGCAATCATAGGTGGTCTTAAATATTCATAAGCAAGTAGGTTGCTCGCATTCCCAGCTCAATCGAATTTGGTATGCATCTGGGCACCTCTATGGTAACGATAGGATAGACCCCACCCAAAAATTCCCACACATCCGACCGATCGGATGAGATCATCGCTCATATATATGCCCTTAATCAGTTTGGGCTGCACTTCTCATGCCAGAAGTGGATACATTTTCCTCATGTGGGAGACCTTCGGACATCAGTTGACACAAATCCACAACAGAACGTAGTTTTATTTTATTTTATTGCACGCTCCACCGAGCATCCAATAACACACATCCGATAACCCAGAGTCGGCGGCCAAATAAGGTCATTCATTAAGCCCGGACTCTAAAGTTCCACCAAAAATAAACGTTCCAAAACTGAAGATGCCGTTTCCTTTGTAGGTCGAGAGTGTTTCCAACAGAAGACAAAAATGAGTTACTTGCGTTCGATAGGTACATAAAAACACAACATATCCGCGAGCAAATGCCAAAGTGGCCCGAAATTTAATTGATTTAATGGTGTTTCTTAATTAATTAATTAATTAATTGTTTAATAATTGTTTTGTGCAGAAATCTCAAGGGTGGAAATGTCGCCGGCAGATGATAACTCCTTTGCCACAACGAGTGGCAACAAGAAGGCCACCTACACGCTGATATGCATTAAAATTGTGGAATTGGTGGGTGTTGTTACTTGGATTAATTATAATAAAATTAATTATATATTTTTTTAAATATTTTACAGTGCCTGCTAATATGCTGCCTGGGTTTGATCGACGAGCCGGCCACCAACTCCCACCTGCGAGTGTTTATCACTCCGCGGGTAATGGCTTTGTGCTACGTGACCTTTGGAGCCTTGGTCATCTACACTGCAATCTATCTGATAATGGCACTCTTTGGTGATTTGTGAGTTCTCTAAATAATTTATTTAAATTTATAGTTAACAAGTAATATTATCTTAAAAGGACTCCCTGGCGCACGGCCACCCTGTGGTCCCTGGTGGGCTTCATTCTGTTTGTGGCCGTCACCGCTCTGCTCTTCCGGGACTGGAACACCACCAAGGATCGCAACTACTGGCACCCGAACATGCATCGTCTGGACCTGGTAATGGCCTCTGCTTCGATTTCCCTGGTCACCTCGCTGGTCTTCTTGCTGGACATCCTCATCACCATTCGCTTTGGCGTGCATGGAGATCTGGAATGACATGGACGGGCCTGGTCAAGAGGAGCATGGCGTGGACTGTAATATTTACAGCTCCAGCTTAGTTGTAAGAACACACATTCCCCCCAGTCTCCCAGCTAATTGTAATCCCACGAAAGAAACAAGAAACATCTGAATTGCCATCATCGAATCGAAAAATGTACAAAAAAGACGACGTCCGAGGAGGTTTAAAGTTTTCTACGCATCGCCTGCCCTGTTTTTTGTTTATCTTTTATTATTTAGCTTATAAAGAAAGCATCACGAACGTTTTATCTAAACCAATTAATAAGTAAGAACCCAACACGAGTAAAATTTCTACTATTTAATGTGCAAAACGAAAAGCAAACAGAAATCATATATATTTTCTTAATGTTTTATTGATAAATTACTTATTATTATATACAAAATTGAAACATTAACGATAAAAAAAAAATCTTTTATTTCTTTTAACAAGGCGCAAAAACACTCTTCGTTGTGTGTCGAAAAGTCACTTGGATTCAATGAAATATTTCTCAATATCCTGATCGTTGTTGATCATCTGCAGGCCATGGAAGGTCTCCTTGATGTAGCATTTACCAGCATCGCCGTCACCTGGATTAAGAATAGTTTAAACTTAGTTTTTTTTTTTAAAGGATATTATAGTGTATAACCTACCCAAACTGCCATCGCAAATCCGTTGAGTTAGCAACTTAGCCAGGGCCTTGAAGAGCTCCTTGGTGGCTATCTTTCGTTTATAGTAGGGATTCAGCCACTGAACCACGTTTTTGCTTACATCGTTCTTTAGCTGGTTCTCTGGTTTTCTCTTTGAGTTGGAAGAGTCCTTAGAGTCTTTGCCATCTGATGAAGAGTCTTTTGAGGATTTCTTTTCGGAGGAAGAGTCTTTCAAGGGTTTTTTTTCCGATGAAGAATGTTTCCTTTCTGAAGAAGAGTCTTTCGAGGGTTTCCTTTCCGATGAAGAATCTTTCGAAGCTTTTATTTCTGTAGAAGAATCTTTCGAAGGTTCTCTTTCTGTAGAAGAATCCTTTGAAGCTTTTCCTTCTTTGGATGATAAGTCCTTGGCAGTAGTTTCTCTTTTTCTTTTGTAATCTGCTTCCTCTTTTCCCTCTTTTCTGCGGGAACCCAAGTCCTTTAAATGCTTTTCTGTTTCACTGGACTCTCCTCCCTTATCCTTGCCAGATTTTGACTCTTTTTGGGAACTCCTGTCCCCGTCTTTACCCTCTACTTCCTTACCTTCTAACTTTTTAGGCTTAACTTCCTTTTTATCCAAACTTTCCTCCTTAAGTTTGTTATTTTCCATCATTTCTCGGGCTGAAATGAAACCCAAGGTTTCTGTTTTGTAATTTGACTTTTCCTTCTTCTCGTCGTTTTTGAGTTTGTTTTTCTCCAACATTTCTCGGGCTGAAATAAAGCCTATTTTTTCGGTGGTTTCCTTGCTTTTATCTTCCCTTAATTCTTGTTTACTTTCCAATTTAGCCTTCTTTTCGTCCAGAATTTGTCGAGCTGTTTTGAAACCAATTGCAGGCTGTTCCTGCTCCTCTTCGGATTCACTTTTAAAGGAACCAAACAGATGCTGCATGCTGGTCTTGGCCGTTTTCTTGGGTTCGTGCTGATGGGACACTCTTTTCCGGCGATGCGTGTCATAGCTGCCATCGCCATTCGGCATCAGTTTGTATTTTCTTTCTCCAATTATGCTGTCGGGCAGGGGATCAAGTTCAGAATCAGGCTCAGGACTTTCTTCGTCCATAGGTTCATCTTTGACAGGATTGGAGGGAGGTTCTTCAGGTGTTTTATTATCCAAATCCTTCTCAGCTTCTTGAGGTTCCTCTTGATTTGAGGAATCTGATGTTGGTTCCTCCTTCATTTCTTTTTTAAAGAACGAAGAAATTGAAGTCTGCTTGCTGTTGCTGCCGTCCTGCTTGAAACCCTTTCGCTCCTTCAAGGCTTTTGGCACTTCCTTGAGACTCTGCGGTCTCTGCTCCTCCAATTCCTTGAGTTTCCGCTCAAAGTAGGCCACACTGCCTCCGGTCCAGGCGCCCTTTGCACTCGTTTCCGGCTTGGGTATATAATCGGCCAGCAGAGGCATCAGCTGCATCTTGCCCGTGAGCTGTTTTATGATGGATATCTGCTTGGTTAAGGCATGTCGGTACATATTGGCCACCTTCTGCTGGCGGAACACCTCGTACTCCATGTCCACAGCAATGGCTTCGTAGTCATTGTATTTCAGGACACTTTTCGGCTGCTGTTCGGGCTCATCCTTGCACTTGTCCACATTGGCTTTCAGGGCATCGATAATGGCCGTTAGATACTTCTCCCTGTGAGTGGCCTGGAGGCCAGCTATTTTCTTTTCCGTGGCCTCCGCCTGACGGATGCGAGAGATTTGGGCAGCCGTATCCTGTTCCAGCTGACGGGCGGCGCTAATTTGCTTGCGCAACTTGAACTGTTTCTTTATGAAATCCTCCGTTTCCTTTTTCGCCTTCTTGGCCATGGAGGAGTGGGAGTCGGCGCCATCCGAGTCGGAGTCAGCAGCTGCATAATCCTGGGCAGCACGCTTTTGGCCAGGGCGTCCTCCTAAAAATAATATTTAAAAATAAATAAAGAGAAGAAATAACCTTAAAAATCTCTCCCCACCTTCGTATAAATCCGCGCAATCCTGCAGCGAAATGTGCGACTTGAAGGTGTCATCCATGCACAAACGATGAAACATCTCCAAAGCCTTTTCAGCTTTCTTGGGTCGCCGGCAGACATCACACTGACCACTGCAGTCGGGCGCTGGGTCCCCAAAGAAGTCGGAAAACAGCTTGTGTCGACACGTGGTTCGCTCGCAGAATTCGGTGATCTTCTCAAACTGTTTGAGGGCCCTCGCCGTAAGCAGTTCCTTATCTCCGCGACCCCGCGCCCTGTTGGCATCGTTCTGCAGCAGAAATCGTATACTCCGGACGTCTTCACGGCCGTAGTATAACCTACAGAACGAGGGCAAGCCGTCGCGACCAGCGCGACCCGATTCCTGGTAATAGGCTGCCACATTTTGTGGCACATCCCAATGGATGACGAAGCGCACGCTCGCCTTGTCCACGCCCATGCCAAAGCTGTTGGTGGCGCATATAATGGGCTGATCGCCGCGCATCCAAGCCTCCTGGACCTCCGTACGTTCCCCCGTCTTGAGGCCAGCATGATAGGCCACGGCTCCAATGCCCTGCTTGGTAACGCCAATCGCCATGCGCTCCACTTGCTCCCGCGTGCGACAGTAGACAATGCCACAGCCCCGCTGGGCCTTTGGCTGCTCCTTGAACTCTTTGGGATCGCCCAGGCAATGTCTGGCAAAGTCCGCCAAGTGCTGGAAGTCATCCTCAATGGAATTCTTGTAAACAATGTCGTAGAAAAGGTTCTTTCGGAAGCTGGGCGTGCTGAATTGGGCCACCGGCTGATGCAAATGCAACTGCTTGTATATGTCCTCCTTTACCTCCTTGGAGGCTGTGGCCGTTAATGCTAGCCAGGTGATGTCTGGATATTTGGAACGCAGGTCGCCCAGCTTAAGATAGTCCGGCCGGAAGTCGTGACCCCATTGGCTGACGCAATGGGCCTCGTCCACCGCAAAGTAGGCTAATTTCTTGTGCTTGTGTAATGTCTGTAGCAGCTCTTGGAAGAACTTGGTGGCCGCCTGTTCCGGTGTGATGTAGAGGAACCTCAGGCTGGTCTTCACCGCCCGCAGATCCATAATCACGCGATCACGCTCCTTGGTGCTCATCTTGGAGTTCAGCGAGTCAGCCGGCACCTTCAGCTTGGTCAAATGGTCGATCTGATCCTTGATTAGGGCGAGCAGCGGCGAAAAGACAATGGTTATCTGGTTCTCGGACATCAGGCCAGGCAGCTGGAAGCACAGGGATTTACCCGAACCCGTCGGCATCGATACATAGACATCCTGCTTTTCTGAAAGGCAAATTTTCCGGGGTTTATTATTATCTCCGAGATATTGGGTAAGAACTCTGTCCCATATTCACTTTTCACAGCACACCGCACGGCCCGCTCCTGCAGCTCGGACTTGAACTTCGAGTGGCCGAAATGCTTCTTCAGCGCCTCGGTCACCGCGCTCTCCTGCATCATTTTGTATGTTGTTTCTTGCCTAACTGCGTTGTATTTCAAATAAACAAAAAATCGGCCCAAAAACTCGTTGCCGCCAAAACAGCTGGTCGAGGGTGGGACAGTGTGGCCAGTGACAGGCGTGGCGGAAATGCTAAGAATGCTGGAGTATAACACTTTCTTATGGCGAAATGCATCTTCTTTGTGGTTAGCAATTGGACTTGCCTTCATATTAAAGTTATAAACAACAAAAATCATCCACTAATTTCGCCTTTTTTATGCGCTTTTATATAAGTATTTATAATAATAACTTTGGCGCTCGACCAGAAGCAGAGTGACCGCCCGTTCTCAAATTGAAAATCAAGCAACAAGCAAGAACTTTTCTCAAATAACCTAAACTGGCCACACTGGTGTGGGCAATTTTTGATATTGTATTTAACCGCCGCGCGCGACGTATAAACCTCAGTTTTCCGAAAAATTTCCACGCGTGAGCACCTCTGTGCTGCTTTCTCCGCCTCTCTGCGTTTCGCGCTTCGTTTTCAATTCGCCTTTCGTCGCGGGGTGCGTGCGTGTGAGTGAGTGTGCGAGTGTGGTGTGGTGTGCCGCTATTTGTTTATAAAATCGCCTGCCGAGAAAGCCATGTTGCACTTTAATTGTTTCCAAGCTCAAAATGCACACTGATAAACAACGACCACAGCCACAGCAGCAGCAATAATGCCGGCAAACAGCCACAAAGCGGCTTATTAGTGTGTGGACGACCGGTGCGTGTTTGTGGGGGTGACGAAAGTATTTACCGCAAATAGCAACAAACATAACCAAACAACGGCAATAAGCAGCCGGCGCAAATCGTATCTAGCTCTCTCTGTCGCTCGCCAAAACCAAGTGAGTTTCGTGGTTCTAAAAATGCAACATCAACAACAACGCCTGCCCTGCAGAAGAAAAGCGAATAAAACAACAAGAACAACCGCCTGCCTTGTGATATGTAGCAGTTATCTACTCCTCCTGCTCGCCACCCACTTTCCGCCCAGCGTGCAAGCGGACGATGGCTCCCATTCCCTTCTTCCCGCAGTCGGCTATCTGGCCGCCCCCAATCCGGCGGGGGGCGGTGGGGGAGTCTCCTCCTCGATCATCGATCAATTCAGTCCGAATTGCAGTGCCGTTACGCACATTTTCCAGGCGCGAGGAATCGATGCGAGCGAAATACCACCAAAGCCCAGTAACGGTAAGTGGAGTAAATAATACTTGGAATTTTAGATACAATTTAATTTAAGTTATAAAAATAAATTTTATAGTCAAGTTATTTAAATTAACAATAAATTAACAAACAAGAGACTACCATATTATTTAAATAGTATTTTGAAGAGCAAATTATATAAAATTATAAAATATTTAAATAAAAGTCTATAACTTTATCGCTAAACTATAATTTTGCTCTTAAGCTAAAGGAAGTTTACGTTTTTATTAAGCTAGTTATCTGTTATTGCTGACTCTTGTGGTTGTCAATAAAATAGTACAAATTTTAATTTGAACAGATAAGAAACGAGGCCTTTCCATTGATCAAAGTGCGAAAATATTTGAAGTGGTTGTCACTTATACGAAAAGAAATAGGAATCAAATCATAAATAAACAGAAAGATAGCTTCAACATTTTAATTAAATCAGGGACAGTGAAATTTAACCTATTATACCTAGAAAATCATCTACGAGGAATATAAAGAAAAGCTTCTATAAAACCCCTGCATAGAGGGGTTTTTATAAAGCCTAATTTAAATATTAATGAACTTCAAAATTATTAGTCTGACATTGCGGAATTCCATAAATGTCTCAATCCCTCATAACCAAATGCATTAGGTATATTTTCATTATTGATTAAAATCAAATCAAAGACGAACCTTTTTCAAAGTCTAAAAAGATAATAAGAATTTGTGTTCTTATAAATTCCTAATATTTCATAACATTGCTAAATCTGCAAAGATAACAAACCAGTCTGAATCACGGCGAAACAAAGGGAACTCGGGCTCAGATGGGACGATCTCATGATTCATGCCGCTCCTTGGTCTTGAGCTCTTTTTTTTCTTTTGCCAACTGCCCTTTTACGCCTTACGCCCCTTGAAGGAAATAAAATTCCACGCAAATCAACTCGAAGAACCGAATGAGAAGCTGCCCAAGGTAGGCTCTAAATAAAAGAGAGTCCATTGCCGAGAGCGTGTCCATCCAAGAGATCTTGGCGCATGCGTCTGTTGCTCATCCGAATCCCAGGCTCTGCCCCTTCTGCGTCCAGCACCGTGCCGCATCAAAGGGTTCCAGTTTCCAAGACCAGTCCAAAAGGCAGAAGCAGACGCAACGAAAAATCTCAAGACATTCCTTTTTGATGAACAAAAAAAAAAAAAAGAATATAAAACGAGAAGAGAGCAGCTATGCATACAGTTGAGCCTCGTTAACGTAGACTAACTTCAGTGAAGATTGGTTATAATTTAATAATATAAGATTGAAGTTCTGATCCTATTTGATATTACAGTTTAGGTGTTCTGCTAAAAATACTACCGAACCTTGGAACATCTTTAACACTCTTAAAAGTACTTCTTAAAATGAAACGGATAGGAACTTGAATATTTAGATAGTATTATCAAACATCTTTTCTTTTTTCGGAGATACATCGTAAAATCCATTCGTTTATCAATTTTTAATTAAAAATTGTTGTAATGAATGGTGTTAAAAGAAAGTTAAAGTATGTTTAATAGAACTAGTTTTTATTGTTATAACTTAATTTTGTTTATTTATTTTTTACCCTTTTTCAATTGCTTTCCAAAAATTAAACAAATCTGAAAATAAAGTCCGATTTATTTTTAAATATCCTTTACCTTAGGGATGTTGGACTGTAGGACACACTCACAAAAAGGCTCTTTTGGCTGGTGCAAGAGCAAAAATGTTGTCACACCGCTTTTACACACTGTTTCTCGTTGGGACAGGAGGTGTGCGACGGAGGAGGGACCTAGTCTCGGCCTCGATCGGTCCACGGTTTTAGTTAATTTGTATAAATCCTGAATTAATCACGCTTAATTGCAATAAGTTGCTCGCTCGCTCCCTCCCTGTGCCCTTCTGTCTCTCTGTTTATCGTGCTCCTCGTCGCCTCTCTTTGGCTCTTTGTTTGATTTGTTGCCAGGTAAACTGTTGTTGTTGTTGTTGCAGCCTCTGCCTTTTGGCTGCTTCTCATCTCCCTCGCCGTTTTCCCCTGGCCCTTTACCTGCGCCTTACCTTTGTTTATTTTTGGTTTTCAACGTTGCTTGATTGGTTTTCTTCTCTTTCGCTCTCACACATCTTTTCCATATTCTTTATCTTCCTTTTTTTTGGGCAAATGCATTGCGCACTGCGTTTCGTTCATAATTTCATGGAAACCTGGGGGGGTAGGGGCAGAAGGGGTCCGGTAACGGGGGAGGTGGGGCACACACACACACAGGTAGAGTGGTCAGTTCTTGAGTTCTCTTTTGTGTTGTCTTTGATATTAATCAAGGTGTCATTGAAATCGTTTAAATTATGCAGTTCAGGATTTTTATTCTCTGTCGGCATTTTTATGTGAACCTTTTACTTCCCGGACCGATCCTATTCGCCCTCTCTCTTTCACACACAGTGGTGTGTCTGAGATGCACTTGAAATAATAATCTTAATCCCTGAAATATTAAGCGAATATAATTATGATTAAGAAAGTTGGTGAGCACTAATAGAGCAATAAAATAGTTACAATATTGGTACATATAAAAACTATATTTCTTCACTTTATTAGTCATAAATATAATTTTAAAATATAAAATAGTGAACATTAGATTTTGTTTACAACCTTTCAGATATTTTCTCCGAGTGCCCCAGACTCTTTTTTTTTCGCCGTGTGACTCATAAATTCTTATGTTGCCTCCTTTCTTCTCATTCGCTTCTTCTCGTTCTCATTCCCAAACCCAATTCCCCTTCTCATTTTGATTCCAATTCCCTTTCTCCTTTTCATTCACCTGACCCCCCGCCAGCCTCGCCCCCTGCCCCTTACACCTTGTCCGCCTGATAAGCGCCAGCATTAAGATAAAGTATCCGACCTGTGTTCCTGTTCCCACACCGTTCAAATTGCTTAACCGGGAACTACCTCTCGGCGATAGGTGTTTATAGGGTTCTCTGTCGGTGCTTCGTCGTATATGTAGGTTAGCTAACCGGTGAGGCTGTGCTGTCTGATAAAGCCCAACTTCCAATGCTGATAAGTTATAAAAAAAAAAAATTGACGTAAGCAAATAGAGAGCGAAAGAGTTCTTGATGATAACCAGACTTTTTGGGGCCCTCAGATTGTCTAAGGGAAGTTATGCGACTTTAGTTGTGGTGAAATCATTATAGAAAATATTGTTTTCCCTTAAAATAAAATTCCATCACTACGTCTATATTTTTTTTGTTCATCTACTCAAAGTGAAATTTCGATCAGTCACGATAAAGTGTTTTCCCAGCACATTCATCTTCACATCTTTAGGCGAATTCCTTTCATTGAACCATGAAAAACGCCAAACATTGAACCCAAAAACAGAAAAAAAAAAACAAAACACAAAAGATAGCATATACCTTCCGTGCTGCAACAGCAACTACAACAACAGCTGGCACTTAAACGCTTCATTAAAGTTGCACTTCCTGTGCCACATCAAAAAGCTGTGAGCGAAACCCACTTTTAACCCCCTCTGACTTGACCATCACCATCATCATCATCAACATCGTTGGTAGGCAGGCACTTAGCTGAAATTGTTTGCACAATTTAAACAGTTCACAAAACATTAAATCGTTAAAAATAATATCAGAGAGTCAGCCAAGAGAGACTCAATGGAAAGCCAGTTTTGAATTCAATGATCGCAGTGGTATTACTCTTACCAATATACTTACTTTTTTAAGGGTTTTAATAAAGAAAATAAATTCTTTTACATTTGAAATAAAGAAGTCAGTTTTTTATGATGCTATAAAATCCCTGTTTATGATCATCACCTGTTTATTTGATTAATGCAGAGTATCTCCAGAAAGTGTATGTTAATCGTAAGTTCGATGCAACCAACCAACCATTTCTCACACAGAAAACGCTCAACGTTGCTTCCTCTCATTCTCTATCTCCCTCGGTCAGGTTATCCATCTTTGTCTGGTTTTTGCCAAAAGAAATTTACAGCGGAGCTGATTTTTCATCGGCTGCTGTGGTTGCTGTTTTTTGCACAGCAAGAAATTAAGGTAGTTAAGGTGTATTTAATATAAAATTAGCTGGCAACAAATCTGGAGCATATCTTAATAGTCTCTTAATATTAATAAATATTTTTAAGCTAATAGAAAAAATCATTTTTGTAACTTATCAACTTTGAGATACATTTTAAAAGATACTGAATCTTTAAGATACTTACATATATGTATATATTGGTTTTATTTCTGTTCACTGTTGCTCCACTTTGTTGGCGTCTCCACTGGCGGCAGTGCATCCGCCGTTCCTGCCTCTGATCTCCTCTTGCCTTGGCCTGCAAGGCAACCACCGCATGACTATTAATCATTTTCCAGCAACCAAAACTAAATGGTTTCATCTCTCTTGCTCTCAGTAGGCCCTTTTTCTCGTTTTATTATTATTTTTTTTGCATTGTCGCATTCCTTGGCCGTGTAAAAAGAAGAAACGAGGCGATCGGTTTATATGGCACTATATCATCATCATCTTCATCGGCGTCGTCGGCGTGTGATCACGTGATATATACTTTTGCAATTGTTGACCATTGTACGGAGGCTGGGTTTTGGGTTTCGATTGGAATGCAGATTAGATAGGGGATGTTGGGTATATAGAAAACGAGTAGGAGTAGTTCGCTGTTCTGAGTTTTTTTATGAGGTTGTAAAGTCGATAAATGGGAGCCTCCTTTTTGCGATATTTAAGATAAAAGGTATAGCATTCGTATACCTATATGTAATTTCAAAATGAAGAATGAATGAATATGGTTAAAAAGAACTTAAATATTTATTTCTTTTCCCAGTGAAACATTTTTTTTAGATGTATAAAAGAGCTTTGAAATAGATTAACAGATTAACAACCACTGATGATCCAATAAACTAAATCGTCTAGCACATTGCCTAACCTAAGGCCACACTTGAAAGCCATGATCATGATCGATATCGAGCTATTTCACCATTAATGCGCCATAACAATTACTTGGTGACTTGGGGCTGCTTTTAACCTATCGAGATCATCATCAGCGCCTGGCCAGCGATCTTGAAACCAGCTGTGTGCTGCTATCTGATCCATGGATCGGCCCGAGCATCCCAGACATTTCGCCTACAAAGTCAACACTTGCCAAGATTTCTCGCACCAGCGGATCGTCGGAGGAGATCTGGGCAATTTCGCGTAATTAGCTGACGATGCTGACAGAAATGGGATCTCCCAGGCTGCCGTCTTCTTGTTGTTGCTGTGACAACAAAGGCCGCGTCGTCAGCAAATTTTCTAAGAATGAATCCTGCGGATTGTGGATGGGATGGATACCAGGCGAGGGATGAAATGAAAACGAAACCAAAGCGGAGAGGAGCTGAGATGAGCTGAGCGATCCAATCCAACGACTTAATTGCCGGCAAGTGTCGGAGGAGGATACCAAAAATAGGTAGAGAAGAGAATCCCAGACTCTCGGCCAGACTCTCGGCCAGCATTCCCAGTCATCCCGAGAGCAGGTCAAACGTGGCCACTTTATGGAGCGAGATAACATTTTGCTTGTGTGGTCTCACCTCTGTCTCCGTCCCTGTCGTTGTCGTTGTCCCTGTCTCTGGATTTCAACTCCTTAAACAAGTTCTCGGCGCATGCATTCCGAATCCATTTCGTGGCTTCATTCCATCGGAACAGTTGAAGCAATGACTTTCATATATGGCCAGCGTTGGAATACCTTTTTCAGGAGTGTAGTCAACCAAGAAAAAAGAAAGAAAAATGAAAAAAAAGAGATATGTGACCTGGCCGAGCTTGCTTGCATTTTGTTGTTAATTTATTTTTGTGGTTTCCCTGGACCAACTTTGCCTTAACACCTCCGTGTAAAGATGGACAAAATGCCTTTCAAGGATATTCCTTGGTCAACAGATATTTTAAAAATCTTGTTACATTTTCTCACGCTCTGATTTTCACTTTTGGAGTGAAGTCCAGGTGACCAGTAATAAGTAACTTAAAATAAAAGTTTAATTAAACTTTTCTTGAGCTAGTTTGTAAAAATATATTTTATACTTTAAATAAACTCATAATGAATATATGTATTCCCTTCGAATAATACAACATTTTCTCACGCTTCGATTTTTAGAGCCAAAAATTGCTTCATAAATGCTTTGGTAATTACGCAAACCAAAAGCCCAATAATTAGAAACGCCCCGGAAAAAACGGCAGCTCCGAGTAACAATTACATTTAACATGTTTATTAATAAGCCAGAGGATGGATGGGAGGGGAAGTCTCTTTAACCATTTGGCGGCTTCATTTGACCAAAAAAGATAATTAAGCAGTTAACCAGCCAAGAGCCAGAGATGTGAAGCTGCGGCCGGGTCTCAACTACCTTGTTTGGTACTTGACTGGGGGGGAAAACTCCTAGCGTAAATCTACAACCTTTTTAGCTTCACCCACTTTTGAGGCTCGAGCAAATGAAGCATTAAATCGTGCAAACAAACAAGCGAAACAAACTTACAACTACAACACAAAGTTATAAATGCCGACTCTAGATAATAATAGTAGGCAAAGTGCACGAGAGGCGACGCCAGAAAAGGGGGAGTGGCTGCAGGGAGGAGCAGGCGGCGGAGCATTTACATAATGAGCATGTTGTGGGTTAAGACTCTTCCCCGAGTTCTCCAGTTCTTCGGCTCTCCAGTTCTCCGGTCTAGAAATGCCAAGAAAGCAAAGTTTGCGAAAGATTAAGGCGGAGTGGAACAGGGAAAAACAGAGTCTGGAGGTTGGGAGCGGGGTTAAGGCAGTGGGCGGTTCTTGAAAAACTTTGCTTAGACATCTCAACTTGGGAAAAAGTTTAAAACAGCAAGCAGCAGACGTAAATTAAATGAGTGGAACAAAGATTCTTGGGAAAAATTTCTTGTAAACTAATAACCAGAGAAAGCCAAGCAAATAGGGCTTAAATACTTTAGAAAATCATTAGGAATGTAGTTTTTTGTTTAAATACAATCTTTGGTAAAGTAATTTTAATATATGTATATATTTTTTAATATGAGCAATACATGCATATATTTTTTTATATTATTTTTTT
>JAEIIJ010005273.1:0-11487 GCA_018904815.1 Drosophila ogumai
AGGCCATTTTTAATTAACCTCCGACCAGGCAGCACCCCGATTTGGCCCGCTTTTCCGCCGATCTGCGTGGATTTTCCGCTAACCTCAAATGCTGATGAAGAAATGCCATGACAGAGTTGCATTTCCGATGGCAACCCCTTTTCGGAATGAAACGGGGCCATCGTGCATTCATTAGCGTGTCGTTGGGATCTCTTTCTCTCCTCCTCTGACAGCGGCCGAGAAAATGGAAAAGTCGGTGGGCACCAGGGCACCAAGGGGGGAGGGAAAAATCAGTGGCAACCGGACCGCGATAGAGTTATCAAACGTAGCCGCAGCGAACTATTAATGAAGGTGGTGGCAAGAGGGCAGGAAAGGGGCTGCAAAAGCTGGAAAAGCGGGCAAGTGGGGGGGGTGTCGGTTTCACTTTACGTGCCACTGCACACATTGTGGCAGAGGGAGACGGCTAGATAGAAAATCAGAGGAGGAGAAAGAGCGGAGCAAGGGATTTGAAGCGCTAATTACGTGGTCATTAATTGCGCTAATTATTTTTCATTTTGCCCAGCGCACTTTTGCTCTCCATCCCGCTCCCACCCGTGCGCTCGGCTTTTCAATTTCCATCCATTTCCATTTTTTGCGTCATTTGCATTCCGTTTGTTCCTTGTCTCCAGGTTCCCATTTCTGTTGTTCTGGTATTTTCAATTTGCAGCAAGGTATTTTCCCCAAGAAGCACTGAATGTGGGGCAAAAACTAACAAAACGAGACACAAAATGCCAAAAAAAAAGGGAAACGAGAAAATGCTGGCCAGGTTACTCTCTCCCCCCTCTCCTCCTGTTCCATTCCATTGCATTTCTCGTTTTATCTCATTATTTGCATGGCTTCACCTTTTGTGTGGTGTCTCCTCGCATGGGAAGTTATTTGATTACCGACACTCCACGCGTTGTTGGCTTTGTTCCTCCTCCTCCGCTCGGATTCCATTAGTTTCTGTTTTTAACTTTGTTTCGTTTCGTTTCCTTTCGTTTTGTTCATTTCACGTTCACGCAATTAGCTTATGGTCACTCTACCATGTTCTATTTCGTTTTGTTTGCTAATTCGTTTCTCTAGATTTTGTTTCGTTTAGATTTTAATCGTTTTTGTTATTTAATTGAGTAGTTTTCCCTTTGTTCCATTTGAGTTTGTTTTGCTGCAATAACTTTATTTGTTTCATTCCGTTTCATTTTGCCTACAGTTTAATTAATGCTGTTTTTTTTTTCTTGTTTCATTTAGTTTAATCCTTTATTTTTGATCCTCCTCCGCTCGGATTCCATTTGTTTCTGTTCTTAACTTTGTTTCGTTTCGTTTCGTTTCATTTCGTTCATTTCAAGTGCACATAATAAGCTTACGGTTCGTTCGCATGTTCCATTTCCTTGTTTCTTATTTTTGATCCTCCTCCGCTCGGATTCCATTAGTTTCTGTTCCTTAACTTTGTTTCGTTTCGTTTCGTTTCATTTCAAGTTTACGGTTCGTTCGAATGTTCCATTCCGTTTTGTTTCCTAGTTCATTTCTCTTGATTCTTTATTAAAGTTCCCTGTTTTAATTTAATTCCATTTGAATATTTTACAAGAAATTGTTTCATTTCCGTTGAATTTTACCCAACAGGTAATTTCTACTTCGACTACTCCGCCCAATTCCCTTCCTCTGCCCACCTCCTCCGTGCTGAACATTTTCCTTGTACAACATTTTCCTGTTGTTGTTATTCAGATTTTTTCATTACGTCCATTTTCTTATGCACATTTCTGTAATAAGAAAATGCGCATGAGGTAATTTTCCTGGCTATTTGCAGCATTCTGCAAATTGGGCACAACAAGGGGGTGGAGGGTGGAAAATGGAAGAAAAATATATAGGGAAAACGCGACGGGGGGGTGGGGGTGGGTGGATGTTTTAGGGTAAGCCGCAAGTGACCGACATTTTGTGTCATCGTCGACCAGAAATGAAAATGGCTAAAACTGTGGCAACGGAAGAGATGAACACGCTGCGAGAAAAAGGGAGGGGTGTGGCATCCGCCCAGGGGAAATTTGAGGGGGAAATTAGGGGAATGAGAGGCGGGGGGAAGGCAAAAGCGCGAGGGAATCGACGGTAGTCGGTGTCACTGGTAATTTGATGAAAATGATGCCACCGCTGCTCCATTTTACACTTGGCGCTAATTGAAAGTTTCATCATCAGGACCGGTCTGGGAATGCGAAAAGGGGGTGTGGCCGCTGATGGGTAAAGCGGGTGGAAAATAAAATCAGAGCAGCAAGAAAGGGATTTCCTTTGAATGGACGCTGATCAAAGGGGGGGAGGATAATTGAACGAGATTAAAACGGATTAACGGATTAATTAGATGATGGGATAATGAAGAGAGCTAAAGGTGAAACGCAGATTCCATAACTCGCACGGGAGTTGATGGTCTAAATATGCCAAGGAAATTATTACAATTAGTCAAGGAATTTAATAAAATATATTTATATAAAACTATTCAAAGTCTCTGCTAAATCATGGCCAAGTTTTACACTTTTCTCCCCCATGGAAACCCGAGCATTATTTAGATAAATTACTGGAGTGGGGGGGACACATTCACATTCTCTGGGAAATTAAAGCACACATGTTTCCAAAGTCATTTTCCCCGGCTTGACTCTGCCAGTTTGTGTCCCCATTTAGTAGGGTCTTTAGTTATCTGCAAAGTTTCGTAAACCCCACCCCCCCCTCCAAAGACTTGGCTTCAGATTCCGGTTTGTCTAATGCCTAATGTCTAATGAAATAAATGCGAACTAATTATTTATTTAGATCTCGCTGGCAGTTTGCTCAGCCATTCAGCTGGAGAGGAAAAGTTTTCATTTCGCCGACTTGTTGGGCGGGAAAAGCGCGGGGTGGCACTCATAAGGGGGCATCATCATGGGAATGTTTCAAGCGTTTACATAAAACTTGAAATTAATCAGAAAACTGTTTGTCCAGTTCAAACTGCAATTTGCAGTTTGTTCCCAGTTTCCAGTTGCCAGTTGCCATTTTGGCCCGTTTTTGGCCGCCAAGTTGAGAGCAAATATGATGGCGGAATGTTTAAATTGCCGGCCATTTTGCCGTTCAAACAGCGGGATGGCCGATGTCCCGTTATGATGGCCAAAAGGACCAGCACACACACACACACAAACACACACAGATCCTGGCGACATAATCTGTGACATTTTCTTGCCCGCCTTTGTTTGTTTAAAGCTCAAACAATCGAGAAGGATTTACGGGGCTGGGTTTTTGGGCGGGCACGTATCTAATTTATGCCATCTAAACAAAATACAAACAACAAAAGACCAACACAAAGTTTCCCAACAAAACATGTGCGTGTGCGAGTGCGAGTGTGTGCGAGTGTGTGTGTGTTGCGTGATTTTGCTATCTGGCAAACGGTTTTCCACCACGTCTCCTCGGAAAAGTGTTTTGTCTAACTTTTGTCTTTGAGTCGAGTTCGCCCGGCATTATGAATTGTATCTTTTACGGTTTGCAGTTCGCTTTGCCCAGCTTCAAGTTTGAAGTTCTCTGGCTCCGATATGATTGTTTTGTCTATATCTTTTTGATATTAAATTCAACTAACTGCAGACAGATGAAACAAAGAGTTGCATTTTCTGGTTAATATATTAAAATATTTTTAAGTTTCTTCAACAGAGAGATTCAAGATTATCTTTAACCCTAAAGAAACCTTTTATCAACTTGGTTTTCTCAGTGTATTTAGTACAAAGAGAGACATAAACGGACAGTTGAGAATTATGGCCGATAAAGTTCGAATTCGGATTGAAAGGGCCGAAAGGAGGGCAGACGCCGTGACTTGGACAGATTGAACATGTCGCCGCTTTTCCCCTGCTCTCCGGCTGGAAAACTGTTACGCTCCACTGTCCTTTATATATATTTTATTTATTTTCGTTAAGTTTGTCGCCCACAAGCCCCCATCCCCCCCCTCTTGTGTTGAGCTGCGAGGCGTGTAATTTGAAACTTGGCACTCGACGGGGGAATGCCTTCTTCTGGTCGAAAATGTTGCCATGACCTCTGACAAATAATGTCGAAAGGGTTTCAAATGCAAATTGCCAGTATTTTTTTGGTAATCTCTGGAGAGCCCCGCAGGGGGTTTCACCTTAAAACTCAATACTTGTTTTATATTATTGCCAAGTTTTGGGTTTATTCTTGAAATATTTAATGTGAAAAAGGGAAATATTACGGGGCTTAGCTGCTGGGATCCTTGAATAAATTCGTCATTTTCAAATCCTGTTCACACTGCACTCTATATGTATGTATACAGCGTTTCGTCATGGCAGCAGCTGCACTCCCCACATATTTCCCATGGGTCCTGGTAAATATTATTTGACAACATTTGAATTCGCTTTACGGCAACCGCAAAAAGCCAAACGGCAAATGGAATCGGGAGCAGCTGTCCCTAGTATCTGCTCCTCCTGGTCCTACCTACCTACTCCTGCTTCCTGCTTCCTCCTGCCTAAGCATGTGTCAAGTGGCAGGAGGAGGAGGAGGAGGGCATTGCCAGTCACGCCCCCAACAGCTTGCCACAAACTTTGCATATTCCCGCTGCATTCCTGCTGCATTAATCAAAATGTTAAGTAAGAAATTGGAATTGGAATTGAAATTTCCAATTGATTTCCGGGCCAGAGTGTTCAATATTATTCCGCAGCAGCAGCAGCAGCAGCAGCAGCAGCAGTTGCAACATCATTTATACTCTCCACCTGACAAAAGTTGCCAGCTGAAGGGACATTTTTTGCCCGCTATCCTTCTGGACAAGGTCCTAGAAAAAGTTCTCTTCCTGCTGGGATATTTGCTTGCCTTCCATCTTCCCTTCTTTTTTTTATTCTTGAATTTTTTTATATTTCTTGTTGCCATGCAACTGCAACAGCAATCGTTTATCGCCGCTGCGAACATTGATTGGCAAGTTGACTTCGAATTTGGCGTTTTATTTTCCCTATTCTGGCCCTCTCACCCTCCAAAGGCAACTTTGTTCCAAGTTCCGCTGAGTTTTATTAGCCCAAGAGGTGAGGGAAACAGCACAGTGGCTGTCGAAAGTGTGCGGCTGACAGTGAGCCTCGGGGGGAAAAACGGTTGACGGTTAAAAAAAAAGGTGAAGGAAAATATTTAAAAATTAGCCAATGCCGGGTAGAGTTTTTCCTATGGAAATATAATAAATATAAATCATTTTTTATACAAAATATATAAATTTTTTTTTTGTGGCCATGATATGAGGGTCCTTCAGAATTTGTGGCCATAGTTTCCCCCGTCGTCTGGGACTCAGTGCACCCACAGTGTTGCCGTATCGCTTATACATCTGGCCATAAAAAAATTGGTGTCGAGTGCTGGGTTTGTCGATTGTCGAGTGGCTCGCCCCTCGCCCCTTCCCCGTCTCTTTCTGCCGGCCTGCCGCCGTCTCTTTCTGGCTGGTAATGCGCTAATTAAAATGCCTGAGCTGTAGGAAAAACCGGAGCAGTTTCTGGAATGCAACCAGCAACCTGCAACTTGCAACTTGCAACTGAAGTGCGTGTGTGTGTGGTCTCGTGGGGGGGAAAAGTGGAAAGCTGGAAAGGTGGAAACTGGCTGGAGGATAAGCTTTTTGACTTGCCACTTATTAACTTGCCAAGCAATTATGGCCTGAAGATGGAGCGCCAAGAGCGGAAAGGAAGCCGAGAAAAGATTTCAGGTCGTTGGACCAGACCAGCAGTATTTCCGTAGCTGGCTTTTAGCCTGGTTTAACTATCCCTATCCTTGCCCCTATCCCTGTCCTTATCCTTATCTTTATCCTGCCAGCGATGCTCGATGCTTTCTGTGTAATTGCTCGGAGCTCGGAGAACTTCCAAGGGACAGGAGCAGGAAGTCGTCATGTGTGTGTGTGTGTGTGTGTGTGCTCTTAATAGGTAACAAGACAAGTCGCAAAAAGGCAGACGACGTCCGACTATCTCTGGGCACCTCTCTCTTTGGCTCCTCTGACTGACTGACTGTCATTATCTGCATCAGCACGCGTAAACTTCGTTTGCACCAAAAAAAAATAAAAGAAAAATCAAGAAAAAAGGAGGGGGGAAAATAAAAAATATCTTCCTCTTTTAAAAGAGAGAAAAATCTAAGGGAAATTCAGAAAAAATAGGGGTGCAGATGGCGAGAAAAGCTGGAAAAGTGGTAACTGCTGGCGGAACAAGAAGTCATTTCTTTTAAGCTCTGCGGAGGCACTTTGCCGTGTGCATTTTGAGCCGTTGCTGCCAGCGAAAAATATGGCCAACAGTGGGAATAAAAATGGCTATAAAAATGAAAGATTGACACTTGAAGCGATATAAGCACTTTGACATTTAATTCTTTTAAAATGTTTTCAAAATACATCAAGAGATGTCGTGAGTTTTTATAATATCTCGTTGGGAATATAATATACTTATTAATTGAATTCTGAATTTAACAAAATGGATATTTTCACTTTTAATTTTAATAATTCAATTTTCTTACTTATCTTCCTTTTAATTTCTTTGAATTTTCTTTATAAGTTTTGCCTTCAGATTTGGTATTTTTCGTACTTGCTATTTTATATTCCTTTGGTTTTCCCTGCTTTTATTTTTTGGTTAGTTATTTATGTATGTAACATACACTTACCTACTTAGGGGGCAACCTCTTTGCCGCTTTTCCACCATTTCCTGGGAGTCCGCTTCTCGTTTCATTTTTGGTTTCATTTCATTTCCTCGGCTTACCTTCTTCTTCCTTCGTGATGCGTTTTTCCCCGCTTCTGGCGCAATTCTAATGGGAATTTACAATTTTTCACCAAAAAGCGCCGGCTTTTCCCTCCCCCTCATCGTTGTTTCTTGCATAAAATGAAATTGTATTGCATTTTTTGCCTTCATTTTTCTTCTCTTCTTTTTTTTTACGTTGTGTTCACTGCTTTATGGCTGGACACAGAATTGCTGGCTCAGCAGTGGAGCAACCAGTACACTGAGCAAAAGTTATCAGCAGGAATAAAATATTTAAAAATTCTAAAGAATCGGTTTAAGCTTTCAAGTCAAAATGTCCCTTATTTAATGTATGATAAAGATAAAGAACGAGGCAGAATTTTCTCTCAGTGCTTGCAGGCTGCAGCTCCAGTTAGTGCTACTCCAGTTGAAAGTTGCCGCTGTCTTGGGCTTGGCTTTTTATGTCCATTGCTCGCCACTCTCCAGTGGAGCACAATAGCAAAATCGCGAGAGCAACATGAAAATTTATGATGCATTTCTCGGCGGTACAGTACTCCCTCGCTTAACTCGTTTCGGTCGAGTCTCATGCTTTCAAATTATTGCAAACTTAAGTGAAATTTATATAATTGTAATGGAATTTATATTAGATTTTTCGCTTTTTCCCCTCCCAGCCCCAGCCCCTCCAGCGAAGTTGTAGTTGCAAACTGACAAATGGGAAAGCTCTTTGGGGAATATCGCCATTGTCATCGCCTCTCGGTCTCGTTTTCTTATTTATTTTGTTTACATTTTGCCGGGCAGATGGCACAAGAGCTGTGACACAGATTTCGCTTTATTTATTTCGATTACTTAAGCTCAAGAATCATAAAAATAGTCGAGTGGCGGAGGGTGGAGGGTGGACAGAAATTAGCTACGAACTCGGACCGTTGAAAGAAATTGAAAGGATCTTGCAAGAAATGGGCGAAAGGAAGTCTCAACTTTCCACTACAACTTATTCGCAAAGTATTTGATGGGGAAACTGCTTTTTATTATGGCGGCAGGAAAGGGAAGCTGGGGGATAGTCAGCTGGAAAAGTCAAATGAAGATGCTGAAAGCGAGCTCAAGGGGCAGCAAATGCAAATGTAAGCTGTCAGCTCTCAGTTCTGGCTAATTATTTATCGGGTTTATTGGGTTTATCGGTGGAAAATGTAAAGGACAGCTTGGTAATTGTCCTTTGACCTGTACAAGTGATTATAAAATGCAGGTTTATGAATAGTTTGTGAAGGTGCTTTGGGGTGTGAATAGTTTAAATAGTTTAAATATTGATTAAATGCTGCGAGAACTAAATTAAAATTATCAAATTAAATTAAATTAAATTCGGAATCAAAAAGCTTAATAAAACTGTAATTTAAGTTTTAAAGTACAAGATCAAAGGCTCACATGGTTTATGTATTTGTGACTAAATTATCATGAACTGACCCTTGTTCTAGCTTCTTAAGTTTTAAAGGAAAGTCCCCCTGGAGCATTTTTATAATCCGATAATATTATATATTCTGAGAACAAGAAACACACACTTTTCATTTATAATTAATTCCTTTATCACACATCTTTGACAAAGAATTTCACACATTGTTAATTTGCTAAATAAAACAATAACAAATCTAGTCCAGTTACAAGTCATTAGTTTATAAAACTCTTGGTTTTGTCTGGATTAAAACGTAACTTTATGCAAGTAAAGAATAAAAAACAAATCTAAAAATATATCGTAAATAATAAATCCATTTTCGTACGAAATTCAAGACAATGGACACGATAAACCTACATTTCTGTTCGTCTCCCTGGACAATCCTGGACCAAAGTCGGATATGATGAGAGTTATAGATTGATAGATAAGAAAACCCAAAGGGAAAAGGGAAAAGGGAAAAGGATACAAAGGACCAAAGAGCTGGGGAATCACAAGTGAGGAGTCGTCTCTTTGAGATGTCTTTCTCCTTTTGCTGTTGTTTTGTTGCTGCTGGAAAAGTGGGAAAAATGCTAGCAAATAGTTTTCCGCTTGCCGCCGCATACAATGGGATTTATTTAGGGATGGAGGGGCAGGATGAGGGGCGGATTAAGGGCGACGTCGTGTTCTTTATCAATTTTATTTGTGAAATATATTTCCGAAACATTTGCCATTATATTTGCATTAGTAGCCACAGCTTCCGCTTCCCTTGGCCGCCCCCCAAACTATGAGATGTGGCTCAATTCTGAAGACTGAGCCCCCCTTTTTTCAGTGTCTAAGTGGGCCGCTGGCAAATGTGCACTGAGAGAAATGTAAATTAAAGAAAAATAATTTTTTTCTAATTTAAAGATGATTTTTAAAGGATTTTTAAATTTTTTCTAATATATTTTAAGATGATTTCTTTGAATAAAATGGATTTATTTTTAATAAAAAATGGACCTTGAGTTATTGAATATTTTTTGTGAAGTTAAGTTTCAGGATTTCTTATAGTGTGAACTTAGCATTATTATTATATACATATATATTTATTATTTATAAATATATAAAGATCCTATGCTAATTTTTCTCGGTGCTCAATTGTGGAACTGGACAATTCGACGCCAATGAAAAGGAAAAAAGGCAAGGCGTAGGCATTCAAAGAACTATCCTCGCACACCACGAACTACACACACATACACACATAGATTTATATATATTTTTATACATATATACGGAGTCTATTCCCTGGCGGAAACTGCTTATCACACATTTCCACACAGCCACGCAAAATCACACACACACCAGCGCCAAACCAAAACCAAATACAATACAGGAATGCCAAAAAAAAAAGAAGAGAAGAAGAAAAAAGAAAGATAAATGTACCAGGGGCGCCGAGGAAAGGGGGGACAGCTGTGGAGTAGTGGAGTAATAGCACAAAGAATGATGCGTAGACATGATTTCCGTGCGGTTGATTCCGCTCTCTCGTCCCGGCACACTGCTTTTGATTCGAGACGGAAATTGTTAAATGGAAATTTCCATAAATTTCGAACAGCAGGGGGGGAGGTGATCGAGTGTGAGCCGCAAATTAGGTTTGTTGGGTTTTCTGAAAGGCTTATTTTCCATGTCTTTAAGATGGTTTGCAGTCTTGGTAATTTCTTGAAAATTAATACTTAATTTTCTATTTTATTTTCAAGTATTAATTTCTATACATTTTAGGGTATTTGTGATTGCTTTTACCAGGTAGTTATTTTTTTCTCTCAATTTTCCCTTGATTTTTTCAGTACAAACTGCATTTCAACTCAGGACTCCTTCCACTGTTTTCATTTAAAGCTTATCCTTAGAAATTTTCCTTCTTTACATTTTTTTTGTTATTTTTTTTTAAGAGCCTATGTTCCACTGTTTTAAGAGAACGACATCCTGCTGGTAAACTATGCGCTTGGGGATTTAGTTTCTGGTACCTTTTTGTGCGTTATCTGCATGATTTTGCATGCCCCAGAGAAGCCGGTGGAAACTGGGCGCTGCAAGATAGAGAGACTCAAGTGGAGGCGTCTCTTCTCGAGGCAGTGCAGGAGTTGGAGGCGGTGGCAGCCTGGAGTAGCATGTAATTCATCTTATTCCCCAAAGACAACCGCCAGCGACAAAGGAGACACGGACGCTTGAGCTTACAATTCCGGTGGGCAAATTGAGCGGGGAGGGGAAATCCGAGGGAAAACTGTAGGAGAGCTTGGTAACTGGAGACGAGAAGGGGAGGCGGGAGGCGGAAGACAGGAGAGACAGTCAAAGGCGTTGCTGTCGTCGCGTTTTGTGCGTGTCTCCATTGGGACATAAATGCCATTTGGCCCCACCAGGAAAAGGAACAGGAACGGGAACGGTGAGGGGTGGTGGGTGGTGGGTTGGTCTGTGCGTAGACCAGGCACGCGCCTCATTACCACCCCCGCCCATCTTTCTGGCCAATCCCCAATCTCCTTTTGACGCATAAAATGCGTAATGAATTTTAGATTTCATTTCAATGGCACAACAGTGAAAGAAAGTTATGGCCACAGGCGCTCGAGGATTTTGCTGTTGCTTTTGCCGGCCTCAGCTTTTCCGACAGGCCGGAAAAACTTTTATTTGGCCATTAAGTGCGTGGAGAGCAGCCGCCAAAGTGTTTAGTCGAATGGCCTGCAAATAGTTTTAGGTGATTCCCCAACTGGGTGTCGGTGAAAATCTCTTTTAAATAAAAAATGTGGAAAAAACAAGCAGATTTAAGCTAAGACTTATAGGGGTTTGTTTGGAAAATTTGTGGATCTTTTCATTTGTTCTTTGTTTTAAATGGAAATAAACAAATTTATAAAAAATATCACACATACGCACTGTGATCTCCAAAAACTAAACTTTTACAAATGCAGAACATCAATTATTTAAACGTTTTAACATTCGTTTGCAGGAAACCCCATTTGTCACCTCGAATCCAGTCTGAACCTTGCACTTGAACCACGCCCCTGGGGGGAGGGTGGGCGAGGCGGCGATCTGGGGGAAAAAAAAACTGAACTATTTAAACAGCATTGAGCATAATTTTTCATTCAGGGTCGTTGGCTTGGCACTTGCCACGAAAAGCTGCGACGCTGCGGCTTCTTTTTTATTATCTACTGCACAGCAGACAGAGGCAGACATCCTCTCCTCCCCCTCCCCACCCTACCAGCATCCTTTGACTTTTCCAACCTCCCCACCACCACCATGCCCGCCGCCTGCGGTCCAAGCTGCAAACATAATTTTTCTTGGTTCTAATGCCAGATAAACGCAGACAAGAAGTAAAATACATGAGACCAGAGCGGTGGCCAAAAAAGCACAAAAAAAAAAAACAAAAAACACTGA
>JAEIIJ010005274.1:0-13310 GCA_018904815.1 Drosophila ogumai
AAGTTTCATGTTGATATCTTCAAAACTGACCGAGTTATTAATTAATGCCACAAAAACTGGCCAAAAACCCCATAGTGCAGTGACACACTGAAAGAGAGAGGGGGAAAAAAAATCAACAATTGGCTGTAGATTAGGGGTAAATTCGCCAAGTGATAAGATAATTTCGTTTCATCAAATATTCAGTGAGGGGGAGACCATCAAGCCGGCTGACAATCAAGCTGTCAGAACAAATTAACGCTGGATAAGAGTGGATAGACAGGCGGCCATTATCCATTACCGCGCTGGATAAACAAAACAAAAACAACGGTAGCTGCTGGAAAAAGGATTCGCTTCGAATCTATGGCAACATCTGTGGAACCCACGCACGTAATGCGGCCGAATCGAAAATCGCAAGGGGAACCCCAAACCCCGAATCCTTGCGTTTCCGTTTCCCGAGCATTAAGCGGTTGAGCTTTTTGGCGAGTCGGAGAGACCCTCAGAGAGTGAGAGGAAATTCAGAGAGTGGAAAATCTACACTCGCTTTCCTCTCTCCTCTCTGGCTTTACTGCGCACATAACCCAGAGAAGGCAACAAAATAAAAACTCGGGAAAATGGCAAGGGAAAAAGGAAAATGAAGAAACCCAGCTAGACGGACGGCGAACAAGGACTTGAGGCCTGAGGACTGAATAAGAATGCCCGAGGAGAAAAACCAATTTTCCACATCATTATGCTTTTCGCTTTCATTGAACGAAAAGTCTGTAGTGTGTTTTTCAAAATCGAAAACCTAGGCTTACAGTTTCCATTCATATTCTTGAAATTCACAAAAGCCCTACATTCACTCCTCCTGTTCCCAAAAATATCCTTTACGGGCGTAAAGGGTCAAAAGGCTCTGTCTGTGTGCGCGTGGGGGCCAACTTGATTATTGGCAATTATGTGCGGTTTCTCCGCTGGCTTCTCAGCTGGATTTTTATTGCAATGCCCTTAATGGCCGGCCGCAGGACTTCCATCACAATCTCTGGCTGTCTCAAGCTAATTACCAAAAGAGAGAGAGACTTAATCAAGTTTAGCTCTTATTAGACGTAGATAAGAGTCCGCCCAATGAATAAGTGATATATGTGGCTAAGGGCAGGATTTTGGCAGTCTGGCGGCTCTAATAAACTTAATTAACATAAAATATGTCTTGACCTTTTCGGAGAGAGTTAGTCATGGAAACCGGTTTATATGTAGAAGAAAGGTTGTTTAAATTGGAAATAAATTAATGTTTAATTTGGAATTTATTTAAAACACTTTCTAATTTTGTTTTTATGTAATTTAACATTTTTTTTTAACTCTTACTAATATTTATAATTTTTTTATTTATTAGATATAAATGTATTTCGAGTTGCAAGGTTTTTTGGGAATTTTTTCTTTATATATAAGTAAAAAAAAAAGTTGTATTACATTTTATTACCTAAATATTTTTAAAATCGGCAAAAACTTGGCAAGGTAAAATTAAATATCTGTCAAACTAAATATTTTAAAGGGTCCTATAAAGTTTAAAAAACAAAATTACTCCAAAATCAAAGAAATTGATTATTTTTTCCTTGTAAAATTATAATAACATTTTATTTATATTAAAATAATATTAAATACGATATTCATTCAAAATTAAGTTTTGCAGACAAGCCACAATAGTGGCCCCAAAAAGTATGCTATATATTTAGCTATAAACCGAAAACAACTCACCTCCTAATCAGACACTTTTGCCAATTTTTCCAATCGGACTATATCCGTAATAGCTCGGGCTCGCTGCCTTTGGTATTTAATGTGCTTGTTTATCGCCCGCTTTATTAGTTAGATGATGGGTTTTGAGCAGCGGTTACCGAAGCGAGACTCCAGCCAAGCAGAGCTGGGGGGCAGGAAGGATGATGATGCGGGTCCTGGCGTTGTGTGTGTGGGTGCGGTGTGCTCCTGCTCCTGCTGCTGTTCTCCTTATTGTTTTTTGGTTTTTCGCCTGTGGCTAGTGAGGCCGCTGCCTGCTAGTCTCACATGAATTTCGTATACTTTTTCGGTTTAAAGTTATTTATTAAATTTTAGTTTATTGAAATAAATTTTATGTTTTTTCCACAAAATGTCAGGAGAGACGCGAGCGAAGAGAGGGAACGAAGACGGAGAGAAAAAGAGAGAAGGATGGAGAGTGAGAGAGCGGGTAAGAGAAACGGAGCGTATACGTAATATCAAAATACAATGGTATGCGTAAATATTGATAGAGCGAATTTGTGTGTGTCTCCTTTGCTCAAAAGGTTATGTGTGCGGGTGTGTGCGAGTGTGCGTATATGTGTCTGTGTGCCTGTGTGTGGGCGGAGAGAGAGAGAGGCGGGGGTTGGCAAATTCGCTTTTCCCTCAAAGAAAGCAAATTCAGGATAGAGATTTTCTTAGGGCCATTTCGTTCGTTCTTTTTTTTCTTGTCCTTTTAGCCTCCTTCCGAGCTTTTCTCTCGCACTCAGACACTTGAATTTAGATGAGGAAACCCCATTTTTTTAATGACTTTAATTTGTTTATTAGTTTAATTTTAAATAATGTCAAGATTTTTAAAACGCAAAGTTGACTTTTGTATATAAATTATTCTGGGCCTTTTTGCCTGGCTAGACGCGAGCACAGAAATCATGTGGAAAAATCAATATCCCAGCAAGTGGCTCACATGCGTTTTCACTTTCAATGATAGTCCATTTTTCCTCAATTCGTTTTATTATTATTTTTTATTAGTCGTCTTGCACTTGGGAATTTTTAATTAAAATTTTCTTGCGTTGCTGCCATTTTTTCCACGACAAAATTCTGATACACAAAAAATGTTCTCCTTTTTTGTAAGCGCGTGCTACACACACACACACACACACACAGACACAGAGTATCACGCACACATTCACACGCGCACATCACTTTTCGGTGCTTTAGATGGCGTTTTCATTTATATAACAAATAGCAAAACACTGTCACTGCATTTTCAAGCATTTAACCAATTATTTGTTAATATTTCTTCGATTATTTGTGCTTTTTTCAGAGATTTTCCTTGGTTTTTCACACTCTCTATGCAGCTCTAGAATTTTTCTTTGCCCATTCACCTTCAGCCTAGCGCTTTGTACTTCAGCAGTCAACTTCCACGGTCGATGTTCATTCGCGTTTTGGCCCACACGCTCAAGGAGCAGCGAGGAAAAAGCTTCTGGCCAGTCGGGAGACTAGCCAGAAGTCCCAACGAACGAGAGCGAATCGGTTGGGGCATCGATTTTGATTTGGTGGCCAGCGGGTGGCCGGCGAGTGCTGTTTTCCACGAGCTTTTGGACAAGTTTTGGAGACCTCGAGAGGGGAAAGGCATTGGGCTAGCTGAACTTAGCTTATCAGTTACAATTTGAAAATCAGCTGGACTTTACGGGGGATTTAATACATCTGAAACAATTAAGACAGCTACTCGACTGTGAGGTACCTAGAACCCATAGTTTTATTATTTAAATTAAACCAGAAATTCTTTGTTTTAAAAACAAACTTGACTTGCTTTTATAATTATTTTAAAAACTTGCAGGTGACTGAATCGATTCGTCTGGTGATGGTAATAAAAAACATATATTGATAGAAAATAGATAGAACATTTTAGTTTCAAATTTATGTAATAGTTGTTTTTCTAATTTTATTTCTCTTTTCATTTTTTTAATTTTTTAGATCACAACTTAAATTACTTTAAAATCTCAATAAATTCCAAAACCAACCCTAATGTTTTCCCGCATTTTCTCTCTTTATCCCTCGTTCTCTCTCTTGGCTTTCTCCTTACAAAGGTAAACATCTGACATCTGACCGCATGTTACGCTGAAAGCTCGTACAGAACCTGTTCGTAGTGTTTCAGTGCATGCGTACTGGGGCGGAAATTTGTCAATGACAAAGCCGGATGCCAGCAAGGACAATACAGGAGTGAGTGTCTGCAAGGAAGCCTAAAGCTTAGCTTAGGAAAAGCTGTCAGGAAATGGGCTGCCAGAAAGAGTGCTTTTCCACCAGCTTTTATGGTTATTTCAAGTTTTTCAACCTAAAGTCTTCCATTTCCCTCTTTAGTTTAGCAAAATATCAGGCAGATGTCGCCAGTGGTAATAGATTTCCTTTATAAACTAGAACTAAACAACTGAAAGCGTATCAGAATGCATGGGGGAGCATCATTAATGGCCAGCCTGCACTTCCGGTGCGCAATTACGCATGGCAAACACAAATCAAATGCCGAAATTGTGCGACATGGAAGTCCTGGTCCCGTGGCACGTGATTCCATCTTCCTCTTCCTCCTCTCCCCCCAAAGGATAAGCTACAATTATAAATTGCGTAATCAAATAAATTTGGCAAAACCATATAACTTATTTATACGGCCTAAACACACACACAAACTGATTTCGGACCGGAAACTGCAACTTTTTGCCAAACAAAGTGGCGTGCATCGGTGTAGAATATATTTACATTTTATGGGACATAGCAGGACATACACACTGGCCTACGTCCTGTCAACAAAATACAAATCAAATAAACTACTGACGGTTTCCTACGAATTCGGCTTGAGACTCCAATTCGTGTTCGTCCTTCTGTTTGAGTTTCGTGCTGAAATCGTTATCCTGTTACTTGTCATTAATTCGAGCCTTCGTGCATATTGTTATTCCTGTCATTACTCCGCTCATTGCTATTGTTGTTGTTGTTGTTGTTGTTGCCGCTATTATTGTAGCTCTGTGCATCGAGCCGTTAAATTAGCCGCTTATCAATTATGTATTTGAATTTAATTGGCCAACTAGAAAGCTCCCGGGACTCGATGGCATGCCTGGGCCCAGGACACCACATACACTGATTTGCAATTGAAAAAGAAATGGAAATATGCTTGTAAATTAGTGAAATTTGATTGCGTGCACGGTGGAAAATAAATAAATAACATAAATAAATAAAGTGCATAGTCGACTTTTAGTGGGCTTGATAAGGGATGTAATTATAACAAGGAGAAAAGAAGAGTTAAATCTATGGGCCAATATTATTGGTATCTTTCTATTAAGCTTTAATACATCAAAGTGTTAGATATTTAAAAATATACCTTTTCCATTAATATATTGATTGAAAAAATAACAAAAATGAAATTTAATTTGGTAAACTGTCTGTTTATTTGGTGTGATATATTACACAGAATGTCGATTTTTAGATTATATATCGCAGCCTTAAAATATATATCGAAATTAAAATAACGATAAATTTCGCATTAAATATTATTAAAAAAAATACCTTTGTGTTATGTTTAATGTAATTTAATTTTTCATTTAAGGCCACTTTAAATTTTTCGATATTTTTTGTACTGACTTGATGTCAAAGTTTTTTACTTTATTTTTGTATACATATTTCCTATCATTCCCAAGGTTAATTTTATAAATGTTAATTTATATGCATTTTATAAATGTAATTTAAATGTAATAATAATTGTTTTCTTTTAATTATAAATACTAATGATATTATTAATCGAATGAAAATTTGTCCCTACAATTTTTAAATAAAAACACCCTCAATGAAATTGAATGATTTCATAATCACACTACGTTCCTTGGCACGCTAATTAAACATCTAGAAAAAAAAACCCTCATCGATATGCCAGTCAAAAAGGACATTTGAATTTGAGAATTGATATGAAAACGATTTGAAGAATGACGATAAAGGCATGTTGGTTTTTTGTGTGTGTTTTCTGTGTGCTTTTGTGCTGCAATTGAATTTTGTGTGATTTTGGTTATTTGTCGTGGTTATTTGCTGGACACAGCTCCCGGCGGTCTGATTTATTCATTAAATAATGTGTGGCCGCGTCAGGCCCTTGTCCTTTTTTCGGACTCCCGGGCTCCCTCATGCATCATGATTTTCTACAAATAAATTGATTTCAGTTTTCAGCATTAATTTAATAGTTGTTGTTATGGGCCTGGGCCGGTTCGATGTGTTTTTATTGTTATTGCAATTGGCAGTGTTGCTGCTGCTGCTGCTGCTGATGGTTACATTTTGTAATTTCATTTCTCATGGCTCCGCGGATTCCGGCAATTGAGCATTATGCAATGCATTTACATATATGCATGAAATCGTTTAATTGCAATTCAGACTACCCTTTTTTTTTAACTGTTTTTCTGTATTTTTCCAATTTTGGTTTTAACTGTTTGCATTGTTTGCGACCAATTTGCAACAGCATTCCGGCATTTTTGCCTTTCTCTTCCAATGCTGCTTGGCATCTCTTTTACCGCATATATAGAGTACCTATATGATGCGAGGATAATCGTAAACCAAGTTGGAATTTCCATTTACGATTTTTACGATGAACGTCGTTAATAAAGCATAATATGTTGACCTCAGAGGGCTCTCATCGGTACAGGGCCAGCCACTGTCATAATTCGGGCCGTCACTTGGAATGTGGTTTTTGTAGAGTGTTCTCTCTCTAGGGCTCATTCTTGTTCCAGTTTTTGTTGTTCCAACCACAAAAAGCAATTTGCATTTGCTTTTTTAGCTTACGCTTGTTTATGCTCATTTATTTGACCTGGCCTAGAAAATAGAGCTGTTGGGATTACTTTGACTTTAAATTGGTAACCAAAGTGGTTGAAACAATTAAGAAAATCCAAGGAAATTTGGTTAATTTATATTTTTTAGTGTCTATAAAATATGAGTAATGATTTAAGAATATATTTTACAGTATTTCCAAGCTAAAACTTTAGGCTACAGATTTTTATTGCCCAAGAACGATTCCATCTCTTCAGATTCCCATTTACCTAAAACCCCATCAAGCTGGCTTTCCTAAATCATTTTCTAAAACTCTTCTTTGAAAATCTTAATCTACCCAAAATCAAAATCAAAAATCTTTTTAGCGATAATTTAAGTTATTGCGGCTTAACAGCAAAAGTTCTTTGAGGTCTTACCAATTCCCGATTTGGCTCTTGGCTAAATTCAATCAAAGATAAAACTTATTACTTAACTCCAAAAGTTGCTGTAATACCTCCAGGGACCTTGGCCGCACAAAAGCCCGGGAAACAATTTAATCAATCAACCGCCCAAACTATATAATAAGGCACAAATCTGTAAGAATAACCTGTTTGACTTGCGGGAAACTTCCATTGCGTAAATTGATAAATCCTTTAATGTCTTGCGCCCCCTAGAAACAGGATAATGCACAAAGGGTTCAGATCCGTACAGTACAGTGGGCCGTGACACAATGACATACACAGCGGGAGCCATGTGGATATGGGAGAAATCAACTTTCGATTTCAACGAAATAAATCCACTTTACAGATTGTGACGACAGGCGGGAGAGAGTGGGAGGAGGAGCGGGAGAAACTGGAGAAGGACAAGTGTAGAGGAGAAGGAGTAGGACCAGTAGCAGGCTCTGCGACGTGAGGACATGGGGGAATTTCAATTCCTTCTAAGCACGACGACGTTGGGGACAAACTCATTGAACGAGGGCGAAGACAAACACGTGCTGTGGGACACAGCCAAGGGCAAAATAATAGCATAAAAAATATTTCCTTAGGATATAGTAAGAAAGTATACACAATTGTTCTTTTAATTCAAAGCCCACCTTTTGCAGCAATTTCAATTTAAAAATTCAATATATAATTATCTAACGTGGAAATATGTAATAAAAGGTAAATACGCTTAAGTAAATATTATATTCCAAGTTTAAAACATACCAAAAACCTGCCACATAAATCCTTAATGCCATCAAATTGCCCGGCTGATTATTAATGGAAATACTAGCATTAAAAAATACCTCACAGCTATGCCTAAATAATAAGTAAAGTGAAAAGCATTTGCATTATTGATTGAGAGCTCTATTATTTTGACAAAAGCTGTATGCACATAGCAATGGCAGAGGATGTTGTGCTCAAATAATTGAATTCATCAAAGTTAACTCTCACAATTGTGAAATGCTAGCGAGACCGCCACCGCCACCGCCACGAAGGATGCCTCAAGCTTTCGAGAATTGTTCCTGTGCGATTTCCCTGCCTGTCTCAACATTTGTTCCAGTTTAGTTCTGCAAACTTGGCCTGTATGAGTTTCCTTTGATGATGATGAAGAGACAGCGGCTAAATTCGCTAAAAAGAATGGCGTACGAAAAGATTTGCGAATTGACAAAATGCAAGTAGGACGACGACGACTTACGGCACGAACATGCCAAATGAACGGGTAGGCAGCAGCAGCAAGCGGGCACGTGTGTGTGTGCGTGTGTGAGTGCCCCTAAGGACCTCCCCCGGGCGGTAGGGAACTCGAAAATCCATGTCAGTGTCACGTAGTCGAGTGTGCCCCAAAACAGGAACAATAACAACACCAGCAGCTAAAGCGGCAACAAAGCAAAATAAATAAAAAAAAAACAAGAGCAAAAGTGTGCTCGAGACGATAAAGAAACGGATACTAATGTGACTTACCCCAGATACACTAATAGATTTTTTAGGGGAATTTAGAGAGTGAATTAAGGACCTGATACATAAGGATTTTTGTTTTAAGAACATGAATTTTTAGACTTTTTTTAATTGGATTATGATCCAGAAAGCAAGAGAATATTTAGGGCATTAATGTTATTATATTCTTAATTTTAAAAATTATTATTGTATGTTATATTAAACAAAGAATTTGATTAATTTATGAAATAGAGATACATTTGAAGTGGAATATAAGTAACTTAAATATTAATCAATCTCTTAAATATATGTTATTAAATTAATATTAAATAATACATTTTATTCATATCTTAAAGTAGTTATAGACTAAATACTATATTTCAAAATGTAACACAAAAAAACCTTTATAACTATTGAGTTAAATAAACCTAATCCTAATCCTAATTCTAGCCCCTCTTATAATCCATGTACCTGAACCCAGGCCACATCTGCTTCGCCTATTAAGGCTCCCACTTTCATCTGCCCCCCATTCCTTTAGCTATTTCATGGCCCTCATTGTTTTTCCTGCTGATTGGTGTCTTTGTGTTCCTTTTTCTGTTTTCTTGTGTTCTTTCCACCTCCCCCCGTCCACCGTTTGTATATCTATATTTTTGTATCTGTTTCTTGTTCTTGTTCCATCACATCATCTCAAGCTTCATTGGCATGCGGCTTCCTTCTCTCAAGAATATTTTCTGCTCGCATTGCGTATACGCCACGTTGCCTCGCTCCGTTGATTAAGTCGCTCCCGTTTGCCCGAGTTTAATCAATTATGCGACGTTTGCAAATTCACGTAGCTGCTGGAGTTATTTTCGCTAATCACTGAGAATACAATAAACATAAGCTGCCAGTATATATATATGTAGTATATTTAGTCCGTGTCTTAAGCCCCCAGAGATGCCGCACTTCATTCAAGGGTCCCAATGGCTTACGGCAGCTTCAAGTGATTTTATGGATGCTGGACAATTTACCCTCCCACTACTACCGCTGGCCGGGTCATTTTTCATTCTGATGAAAATATTGATTTCGATTCCTCCTCGCCTTGTCTTTTTCCGCGACCGACGTGATGTTGATGTCTGTTTGTCAGTCTAACGATTGCTCCTCCTTCAGTGGTTGCCTAGGTGGCTCACCCAGCCATCAATGGGGGAAAAAAAGGGAAACTTTTCCCCGATTACATTCGTTTGCCCATCGACCCATCGCTGGTACCCCTCAAAGATTTATGAGTTCTGCTCCTCCCGCCTCGGAGTCGGTGGAGGCAAATGAAATATCGCCAGTGGGCAAATATTTGCGATGCGGAAGGCGCGTGATTCGATTCCGAAGCCAAACGCAACGAGGTGAGCCAGCTCCACTCGAAGTGGAGTCAAATCAATGGCCAACAAGCGAGTGCACCTGCGGGACACAGTGGTTATGAGTGGATTCAGAATTCTCAAATTTGATTAAGTGGAAATAAATAATAATAAATTAAATAATAAATGTATTGGATAAACAGTTAAATAAATTAGATCCTTTATTTTTTATTTGTTTATTTATAAAGAAAAAGAATTAAAAGAATTCAAAATATATGGTGGAAACCATTCATAAATTTGATAAAGGAAGGATTTCCAGAGAATCTTCTTGAAATGTAAAATTAAAGAAACAAATATATATGAGAAAATCTAAAGTATAAAATAATCCAATAATATAATCTAAAAAATAAAATATAAAATATAAATATTAAAAAAAGGGTCTTTATTTACTACCTTTTAGTACCACAGTCCATTGCTTAAATATTTACCATTGCTTAGCTGCTGGAATTGCGACTGCTGGCTGACAAGTAATAAGGTCATCAAAACGCCAGCGTTCGATGCGGTTTTGTCGACTGATTTATGAAGTTGTGTGGTCAGCACAAGGCAAAGACTTCCAGGGCTCTACCCCCAAGGGGTCGAAAGTGCACCCAGCCAGCCATGACAACTCAATTGAGGACATCGCGCATACGCCACGTTGTTCGCTGCTACCTTTTGGGAGGGCAAGGATGTGTGTGTATGTCTCCCTTTTGGTCAGTCACAGATTTTGCCTTGTGCACTGCTCTTCCTTCCCATTTTTTTTTGTATTTTGGAAAGCGATTTATAAACGTTGCAAGCATAAATAAACAAACAGATGTTGGGGGGCATAAAGAACCGACTGGCAACATGTGCTTGGCCTTCGCTGTATTTATTTACTTTTGCTCTTTTATAAAATATTTTTTAATGCAGCCACAGGGCTGCCAATTTGTGCAGATTTATAGAGGCTGCCAACATCATCCCGTAGGGGATAAAACCCGAGAAAAAGTCCAGCAAAAAAGGTCCTGAAAAAAATACGAACATAACCGACGTTCTCTGTTGACAATCGCCACAGGAAGTGGGCAAGCAAGTTGCCAAGGATGCCTGAAATGTGCATTGTTGTTGGTGGCGCCGCACTGCTGTTGCAAAAGGGTCATAACTGATTGCTGCAAATACTTACGGGGAGAGAGGGGGGTAGGTAGCGAGTGCTGCCCTCTCGACTGGACAACGGGCAGACAACACAGCAAAGCGGAGGGCAGGATAAAGGACGAAGCATGAGGACAATGCTGCGCATTGAATGAGCATTTGATGGCTGTTTTTGCAACGACTCCTGGGCATTCTGGTTACTCGTGACTCATGAGGCGGGAAAGTTATGGTCCGCCAAGCACAATTGAAATATTTTCGAGCTTCGATAGTGGCTCAGTTGAGGTGCCACAAGAGTAAAGTGAGTTTGAACAGTTTGAAATTTAAAATAAATTAAAGCAGAATTATATATAGCTTGAAAAAATGTTGTTTATGCAATTCTACCTAATTTAAAAATTGTTGTTCTACCTAATTTAAAAATTGTTAACATATATAATTTATTTCCGTTTAAGAGCTTTTAGTGCTCCTGATAAACAAATTTAAAATAAAAAAATTAATGGTGTTCCCTTTGAAAGGATAAAAGATTTAGTATGTTGTGCTTGGCCTGTACAAAGCTGTCAGCTCTTGGCTGTTGTTTCTCTGTGTTTATGGTTGTTTATATATTTTTGTTGCTGTTGTCCACAGACTGCCATAGCCTCACCATCCCCAACATCCTCATTGAATCCTCGCTGGACGTCATCATTAACATCAAGCAACGTCATCGACGGCGTCGTCGCAGGATGTGGTGCAATTTGTTGCCCTTGCTGCTGCTGTGTAAGTGGGCGTGACTGTCTGCCAAATATGAGCACCGGAAATTAGCACACAACGCGGCCACGCCCCCCGTGTCCCGAAAATGGGCGAAAATTGAATGGATATGGAGTATACTCGCCCCTCTTAACCGAATAATTACTTTCGTCCCTGAACTGGGAACCAAGGGCTTTTAGTGGCCAACTGGCAGCCATCCATCTGACATGACCTCTCTCCCTTGGCGGGATCTCACCGGATCTAAATTAACAAAAGGACCTCAAATTAAAGGCTAATCAGGCACTTGACCACTTTGTCCTCTTGACCCCAAACTCGGACCCCAAACGCAAGGAGCTGCCCTAGCTCGAGTCCAACGGTTTGCGGTCACAAAATGGATTTATGATGCATGGCAAACAAACCTGAAACTACTTCACAAACTTCTCACACATTTCATCCCGGGCATATACCATTTTCACTTTTCCATTTTCCAACCAGTGAAACGCTTTGCCAACCCAACTGCAAATCAGGCGAGTGCAACTCCAGCTAAAAGTTTTACAATGATTTGGGTTTGGAGAGAGACTGTTAGAAAGGGGATTTCTGATTTTTAAGAGATTTTTTTAAGCTATTAATTTTAGTTTATTAAAGTGTGTAATTTATTTAAAACGGTTTATAAAATATTCAGTATGGGTGCCTAAGACTTGATGGTTTTATTTTATTTAATAGACATAAAGTCAAATAAATAAATTACAAAACAATTCCTGGTCTTTATAAAAAACCTTATTTAAAAAAAATAATTATTCGGCTTAAAAAATATAATTTATATATGTATTTATTCACGCCTTGTAAATAATATTAATATTCTTTAAATAATTATTTATTTTAGGATAAATACTACTGTCTGTAAGCAAGAGGAAAATCATTGTTTAATTCATAGTTATATCATATTAATTTATGAATACATATAAACCAATATATTTTTAATAAAAATATTGTAGTATTAAATATTTATATAGCTTGAAAATCCTATCTCTCTATGTATTAATTTAAAATTTATTTTAATTTATTTTAAGTTAAATGAAGTTATCAAAGCTCAAAAGTAATCCTTACCAATTTCAACTCTCTCTCCCCCGCCTAAAATACTTTCTTTTACCAAATGTACCCTCTCTCAATCCTTGAATAGATGAGAAAAATTTGCACTTCTTGTGATGCGTTCAGAAGGAGAAAAATTTCGTAAAGGCCCCCCGATAAACTTTCTCCACACATTTGCGCGGCCCAAAGGAAAGCAAAGCAAGAACGCTGGCTCCTCCTCTTCCTGATGAGAAGCAACTTTGCTGCTGCTTTTGTGTAGCCGGCTTTTGTGAGCGGCAACTTCGTTTGCCTCCATTTTGAAATTCAAAAATGTGCTAGCTTGTGTGTGTGTGTGTTTGGCATACATTAGCATCTCTTGTGTGGCACGTGTGTGCGTGTGTGCTGCATACATTTAGGCGCGTGTGGAATAAGTCGATGCAATTGCAGTGCAATGCACAATTGCTTATGAAATTGAGCAAACAAAATTGCGAAATGCCCATAAAAATGGCAGCTAATGAGCCGAGCGGCACTCAGGGGTTAATACGAGAAAAGAATCAAAAAGCTTAACACTTGGTTAGCCCTTTACGGCTGCAGAAAGCTAAAGGTTTTTATGATTTTGACCAGGAGCAGAGCTTGAGTTTCGATTGAAAAATTGCTAGGTATT
>JAEIIJ010005280.1:0-33589 GCA_018904815.1 Drosophila ogumai
TATTTTCTTTACAATTTTTGTCAACATTTTTTTGTAAGAAACTCAACAAGTTTTGCCTTTATTATTTTGTAAGTTTTATAGAAATTTTTCTAATATGTTTTTTTTTATTAGTATTATTTGCATATTTGTTGTTTTATATTATTTCTATATTTATAAATAAATTTGTACATTTATACTTATTTAATGGCTTCATAGTCTCTCAAGTTTCCAGATCTTTAAATACATTCTTAGCCAGCAAAGTGTGAAAATCACAATCACAATACTTTTTGATTTGAAAAACCAGGTGTCCCCGATTCCAATTTAAAACCCCAAGATAAGACCTCGAATCCTTTGTTTGTTCTTGCTCCTGTTGTACGCATCCTGGGCAGCCTTGGCATTCCCATTAGGCCCATCGTCGCCTCGCCTTGACGCCCAATTAATTTCAACGCTCAACGGGGTCGATATTTTATCAGTACCGAGGATCATCTGTCATAGCTGGGATGCTGGGCGGAGGAGATGCTCTGGGATGCGGCTACAGGTTCGCAAAAAAGCGGCTAATTGTTTGCATTTGTGATGCAATTTAGCTGAAATCTCGCCTCCTGGCCAAATTGTCTTTAAATTGGCAGTTGGCGCTGTGCGCCATAAATCCAAGCAGCACTCCAGCTCCATAACTTGCCGCTGCTACCCTTGGCTCAGTCACGGGGTATGCTGTGTCCATCTAAAGCTCGGAGTTTCAAGAGCAAAACTGGCAGTTCCTGGGGAGCAGCCAATCGCGTAACGTAACCCATACTTTGGTGAACGGGGGAAACCCACAACTAGCTGGAATAATTGTCACCTTTCTGCGTTTCCCAATAGAATGCTCGTTCCTGGCCGAGCTCCGCCCAATTGTCAACGCCAAGGGCCAAGTTAGTTTTATTCTATTTAACGACGACAAAAAAAAAGAAAAAATGCTGACAGCTGAGTTGGGTCGTGCTTACCCCCACCGAAGGGAGCAGGAAAATAGGAATATACACAGCAAGGGAAGGAAAAAACGGACAACATTTGCACCTGACCAGCCGGCCAGCCAACAATGGCAACTTCATTACAACCCCCATGACGGGTCACCCCCCTGCCAGCCAGCCAGCCAGTTGAGTGAATGATTTTAATTTACCCTAATGCGTCCATAATTCAAGCCATTAGTGCAATCACATTACCAATTTTCCACGGCCAACCCTTTTGGGGGGCCTTTGCGGTAACGAGCCACTTTCTACGACACATCCTTGCCTTGGCAGCAGGCAGGACCTCTGATCCAATTAGCTTGGCTCTAATCACACACATGCGAGCATCGGTCTCGAATCAATCGAATGAGTGTAATACCAACAGATGTTGAATGTCACTCACATACATATATGTATGTGCCTGTTATGTCCTGGCAACTAGATTCCTTTTATCTGTCCATAAGTGGGCACAAGCCGAGGGGCATTCGGTTGACCTGAAAGACTCCTTTATTTTAACCATAAACAGACCCACACAAAAATGTTATAAGTGGCAGCGAAATTATATTTTTGGCCTTGCCAAAGTTAGCTTGCTTTCTTTTTTATTTGTTTTTATTAAATAAGAACTTTTCCTTTTAATTCGTATTTAAACAGAGTAAAAACATATTTCTCTTGATGGTATATTAAATAAATATATTTACAAAACAAATTTATAATTTATGATTTCAAAATATTAAAACTGAAAGCAAAATTATATTTTTTGCCTTGCTTTCCTGTTTTCATCAATTTTAGAGTTTTCCAAAACAACAACTTTAACTTTACCGCACTTAAATAGAAAATATATGGCTTCTCCTTGTTTTTATTTTAAATAAATATATTTATGATCCAATTTATAATTTTTAAATATTAAAAATGAAAGCGAAATTATATTTTTAGCCTTGCCAGAGCTAGCTCTCTCTTGTTTTACTTAATTTTACTTTTTTCTAAATAAGAACATGAACTTTGAATTCGTATTTAAATAGACGAAAAATATATGGCATTACCTTGTTTTTATTTTAAATAAATATACTCATAAACCAATTTATAATTTATAATTTCAAAATATTAAAAATGAAACCAAATTATATTTTTAGCCTTGTTTTATGCTTTCTTGTTTTATCAAATTTTATTTTATTTCTAAATAAGAACTGTAACTTTAAATTTTTATTTAAATAGAGGAAAAATATATGGCTTTCTTTTGTTTTTATTTTAAATAAATATACTCATAAACCAATTTATAATTTATAATTTCCAAATATTATAAATGGCAACGAAATTATATTTTTAGTCTTACCTAAACCTAGCTTGTTTTCTTGTTTTATCTAATTTTATTTTTAAACTTTAACTTTCAATTTGCATTTAAATAGACGTCAAGTTCCTGTCGAAAACTGGTAAACAGGAGGAAAAGTATTCATCTTTTTGCCTCAGTTAATAAATAAATTAATTAATTCTATCTTGTTTTTAATTTTAAATAAATATACTCATGAACCCTGAAATATATTTGTTTTTAACGATTTTAAAATGTTCCAAATCGGCAAAAAAAATCGAATTATTGAATTTTTCAAATTCTTTTTCAGGCTCAGCACTAAAAACACTAACCAATCTTACTTACCTGGCCGCAGGAAAGATGTCTATCCTTCCAATATCAAAATCTAGAACATCGATAACCCATTTCCAGGCTGGCGAGGGGGTTTCCTTTTAATGGCCGCATTTATGGGAAAATATTATTTCATATGTTGACACTCGCACGTAATTAGGAATCGACTTTGGGGCTGCGATTGTTCACGCTTGATTGACTCTCGACTTTGAGTGACAGACGGACAGCCCTTTGGCCCAATTAAAAATCAATCGCCGGGCGCCTAATTAGAGGGGTCTTTCGATCCCCGCCAAGAGAGGCCTCAATTAAGTGCCATAATACCTACTGGGTGGGGGTGGGGTCACGTGTCCTGGCAATGAACGAGCCGAGCCGAGCCGAGAGAGTGTTTACATTCCAAGTATTTGATATTTATTTATGCCTTGTCCAACAAATTATGCGCTTCGGTTGCATAAAAAGGCAAACAGCGGGCAACACGTGCCGTGCCGATGGAAAACCATCATCCATCCCCGACATTTTCAAAACTGAATGAATCTGCAGTGAGCGGAAAATGGATTTCTAATATTTTCCCCACAAAATTATTACAACAAAAAATATATCAAAAGTATAAAAAGGGAAGCAAAGTTTAGCTTAAAATATGCTGGCAGGCGGGAGGCAGGAGCAGCTGCTCCTCCCGCAGGACGTCCGGGCTTAAAAGTTGAGAAAAATGAAACTTTTATGATGCGCTTATCCTTGGGTTTTCTTTGCGATTTTTTTTACTTGAATCTCCACGCCTATATACACACACATACTTGTACACTTTTATATATGTATATAGAGTCCAATATATATACGGGGGCAATTTTCTTTTCGATTAAACGCTTGAGCAGGCTTGGGCAAAATGGCGCGCATAAAGCGCCATTCCATCCGGACATTTCTCCTCCTTGGCCGCCTTGGCCGCCTTCTCCTAACCCATCTTACGTCGCTTGGCCGCTCCCGCTGGCGGCAAACCGCTATCAAACTCGGATGTATGCAGGGCCCTGGACTTGCTCAGGCTCTTCAAGAAGCTGCTCCTTCCGCCCACGGAGTTGGGTGCTCCTTTGGAACCCTCTCGCGGCTCCTGCTGCTGCTGCATCTGGCGTCCATCCTCGCTGACCTTGGTCGTAAACATGCGTCGCTTGGCCCGCTTCTGGGCCTGCACCTTCTCGGGATCCCTAGAAGGCAGTACAAAATGTAGATTCCTGCAAAGAAAAGTCCCCAAACGATCACTTACCGCTCCGTGTAGGTCAGCCGGTTGGTGGGCGGTGCCGCCTTGGGCGCGGCATGCTTGGCGGCAAACTTGCTGGGCGCCTCCTTCAAAGCAAAGCTCTTGGCAAAGTGGCCCATGTGGGCGATGCGAACATTGAAGACGGGCTTCAGCTCCTTGGGAAACGTCGAGTAGAACTTCATCCAGGACACAAAGGCTGCGGACGAGAAGAGAAACAATAATAGAGAGCGCGTTTCGGGGAGGAGTTGTTAGGAGGAGATGTTAATGCTTTTAGAATTAATTGATGTCTTGGCTTAAGTGCCAGCGCCGACTGCATGTGTGTGTGTGTGCCGCATTCATTACAAAATAAATTCGTTAAAATGACAAATGAGCAATGTCAGCAAAGGATTTCACATCCACATCCACATCCACAACCACATCCCAAGCCCAAGTCTATTGTGTGTGTGCATATAATATATAATGTATACGGCGGTTGTGGCTGTCACTGTCGTCGCTGCGGTTCGCTGTTGTGGGCATGTCCTTGCTAATTACGCAGCACTTATGCCAGGCAATTCCAAATTATACAACAATGATATCAAATTACCAACGGAGCTGGGAGCTCCACTCGTCAACAAAGACCGCAATTGTTACCCCGATAAGGATCTCGCGCAGGGATCAAATTGACAGCGACAGCGACAGCGACAGAGTGCGGTGCGAGTGGAGTGGATATGTAAATTCAAAATGTATCTTTTGCTGCAACAATATCTATGTATATGGGGGTTGTGCATCTAAGGATATATGGTTTTTTTTTTTTTTTTGAAAGTTTATTATCTGCAGAGGAAGCTGGAAAAGGAAAGAACCCTATACATTGATTTGTATTTGTTTTATCATTAATAATGATTAAAATTGAGTAATATTATAGAAATTAATAATAATTCTTATATTTTGGATCAAAATAATTAAAATCAGAACCCTTTGTTTTAATTGAATAAATAAAAAACAAAAATAAACAAAAATAATGCTTAATTTACGTTTATGTTTTATTTAAACATTAAAGACCCAAAAGAAAAAATGACAAAACAATTTAATTCAGTTTAAAAAAAAAATTAATTTCCAGAAAATTAGGTTTCAATGTTCACCCTCTTAAAAAAAAATTATAAAGCTAATTTTTAGAAGATAATTTTATGTTCTATTTGATCCTAAAAAATCCAAAGGAAATCATGACAAAATAATGAATTCAGTTTAGAAAAGAATGTACATACATGTTCAGAATATTAGATTTCACTTTCCCCTCCCTTATAAAAATAATAAAACTTAATTTTATTAACCTAATAATTTCAGGCTGATAATAATAGCTTTATATTCACTCCGATATGTTGTGTCCGTAAATTTTATTTAAAAACCCTTTAAAGGTTTTAATGATTTGAGGCTCTTAGAGATTAAATTCGATAATTAAACTTTTACAGTATTTTTCATAAGTAATAAACTATTTAAAAATCAAAAAGAAATCTATATACAAAATTTGGCCTGCAGGTATATCCTCCCTTAAGACGGCTTTACATTCTTTTTAGTTTAACTAAATTTAAAAACAATCATCTCAAGCTATAAAAATATTTACTTTAATTAATATTCCCCACTAAAACATAACTAGATTGTCTCGGAAATAATTCCCAAATAAATTCATAATAGTTGCATTTGTTGTGCCCAGGATCTGAGCTCATAATTGAGAAGCTGGAGAAGAACCGCAGACCACAAATCCGCAACGAATCCGAATCTGCTTGCCAGGAGACGACATCCTGAAGAGGAAGCACAAGCGGCAGAAATGGATGCAAAGACGATCCTGCCCCGGCAATTAACTCACACAGCAGTGTATCTGTTTCTGTGCTGACTTCCTTGGTCCTTGGTCCTGCCAAAGTCAAGCCCTTGGCTTTTTGGTCTGGCTTAATTGCCGCAAATGCGATTACAGTCAAGTGGCAGACATTAGGCAAACAAAAAGTATGACGACGACGACGACGAACGGCGACGGCAGCGGATGTTTAGAGACGTCTGTCAGCCGGAAGTGGCGAATAAAATAAATGTCATTTGGGATTCGGAGGACTTTCACAAATCCACCGCAGAGAAACCGCACAAAATGGCTTTTTATGCCACTTTGCCTTGGCCTCCTCCTCCTTCCACCTAGCACCCAGCCATTGTCTCGAGGCACAGCCAGGAATGTCCCATTGAAGTGGAGTGGGTGAGTGGGTGTGTGAGTGGGTGTGGTTGTGGTTGTTCCTGGGTAGTATCCTGACTGACTTGGCTGGGTGGTTTCAGCAGCGACTGTGGCTAATGCGCACGTCAGCGGCTCAATTCTGGGTCTCAGAGTGCAAGCAGAAGGCACAGTAGACACCCCAAAAGATGGACTCTGCTGGTAAGCAGAAAAACAAGACAAAAGGAAACCCAAATCTCTAAAGGCAAACAAACCTTCAAATAAAATCTGAAAAATTCTCTATAATTTAAATTTACATTCGAAAGTTTGTTTCGTTTAAACGAGTACCCACTGTACTTTGCACAGAGCGCGTGTCCATGCGGTTTTCATTTGTGTGTAGGCGTGGCAAATTGTTGTGATTGTTTTTCCCGTTGTCTCAGTTCCATTTGCCACCCCTGCAAGGGGTTCTTCGAGGGCTTCCCCCATCCCCCATCCGCGGACGGACGGACGGATGTATGGGTTATAGAGCTAATCGGGGGTGTTGTCGTTGGGCGGCCTTATGAGCCATCAGAGGCTTAAATGTGAAAGCATTAGCTCGGCAGGCAGCACTTCTCTCGGCGGGATGATAATGCGAGACAATGGGACGGATAAAATGCGCTAGTAAGTCGATAATTAACTCCCAGGATCAGTGCGAATTGAGGAGATTATCGGTCACTGGTAACTTGTATTCCATGGCAAATGAGTGATTTTAACGAGCCTTTAAAGGACATTGGAAAATGGAGACTAAAAAGGTAATACACGAGGCGGAGGTTTGGTTAACTATTGAACCTTTGTCTACTTTTTGTTTTTGTCTTTCAATTTAAATATTAAGAGCCACCTTCGGCACCAATCCTGCTGCTTGGCTTTATCCTGCTGCTGCTGCTGCAGCAGCTTCATCCCTTTTTCGGTCCTTTTCTAGCTGCTTTTATCTGCTGCTTTGTACAGTTTTGTTCAAGCGTAATACTTTTTAATGGCTTTTTGATTGGACGCAGCAGAGCAGGAGCAGCAGCAGCAGGAGCAGGAGCAGGAGCAGGCTGCATCCTCCTGTGGCACCCCCTTAAGTTCTGCCAAGAGTGGCTTCCTGTCTTGACGCTTGACTCGGCGCTTAAGTGCAATTTGAGTTGCCATTTTGACCAGACCTCCCTCCTCCTCCTCCCTCCGTATTCCTTCTAGGCGCCCGTCCCTAGCCATTTCCCTTGACTTGGTCGTATTTATCTTGGCATTTTGCTATTGTTTTGCGCTTGGCCTGAAAGCCATTTGGGTATTTCGTTCAGTTTCCGCTTCCTGTTTCGAATCGCTTAGCTTTATTTCTTGTTATGATTCATGCTTGGAGCCTCCTTGGAGACCCAGCTCCCACACCTATTTTTTCTTTCGCAATGTTTCAATCGAGGGGTTCTTATTTAGTTAGCTTTTTTCTTAAGCATCCTTTTAGGCATTAATTTAACAACTTTGGCAGGATATAAACGGGGATTGTAAGAGTTGTAAAAATAAAGGAATATAAATATTATAAGCAGGAAAGTATATTGTAAAAAATAAGAAAATCAACAAGCATTCGTTTGTAAAAAAATTATTAAATAAATTTTAAAGAAAGTATCTTTAATGAATAATTACTTAAATAAGAATTTATAATTACTAGAATAAGAAAATTAGCAAATAAATAGGCATTCGTCTGTTAAATATATGAAAAATATATTTTAAAGAAAATATCTTTAATAAAGAATTACTAAAGTAAAAAGAAATCTCTTTAACCTTCAGGAAATAGCATCCTTAAAGGCATAAATATGACAACTTTAGCAGGATATAGACGGGTATTGTAAGAGTTGTAAAAGTAGGGAAATAAAAATATTATAAGCAGGGAAGTATCTTGTAAAAAAATATGGAAATAAACAAGCATTCGATTGAAAAATAATATTTAAATAAATTTTAAAGAACCTATTAAACTATTTATCTTGTAAAAAATTAGCAAATTAACTAGCATTTGCCTGTTAGTATTTTTAAAATATAAAAACTATAACAAGAAAATTAGCAAATAAACCAGCTTTCTCAGTTAAAGATATATATATAAAATATATTAAAAAAAATTAAAATAAATTATTTCAAAAGTGAAAAGAAATCTGAGCAAAAACCCCCCTCTTTAACCTCCAGGAAGTGGCTTTAAAAAGCAAATAAAATAAAACCTAGAAACGAGTGAAGGGCTGGAAAAAAGGATCGGGGCGATGAAAGGAGTCGCTGGTGGTAACTGATGGAGGTCCTGGCTACAGCCAGGGACGGGGGGCAAGGCGGAGGGCTGTTCATTTGACACGCAATCGAAATTAACTTCAAATATGAAATAATTTTTGTGTTTTTAACGTACGCCGGATGATAACTGGACCTGGACGAAGTGGGCGGTCAAACTTATAATTGGAAAAATGTCAGAGGGTTTGGTTTGTGTGTTTTTCCCTCGCAATATCTCTGCTTTTTTTCTGTTTTTTTTTTTCACCTCCCCCTGGGCAGTGTTGTAAAAAAAGCGTAATTACAAAGTTAATGTTCTTTGGTGAAAGGATTAAATTGCTAGTTTGTACGCCGAGGGAACCGAGGGTTGGGGCAATTGGAAAAGTAAGTGCCATGGGAACCCGTCCAGCGAGGACGATGGTTTTTTTTTTCTTTTAAAGGAGACATTGAATCGGGTTTTAAAGCAGAAGGAAGGATGTGTTCAATTGTTACGAGAAATTAATTAAAGCTGCAGAATGAGCATTATAATTGTTACGATCCCTGCATCTCCTTTAACCAGGAAAATCAGTAGGGATTCCGTCTCCTTTTCGGCTAGATTTCCCTTAAATATTTCTTAAAATTTTCTTAAACAGTCACTCACCTTTGCAGGACTTGTCGTGCAACTCCTTATCATCCTCGAGCAGCGACTGAAACTTGTGCTGCAGATTGGAGGCCGCCTCCTGCACTGTCCTCGCCTCCTCGTCCTTGGGCAGCAGCGTCTGCAGGTAGGCGTACATGTCGCCCTGCTGGATGCGTATGCGCTTCTTCTCCAGATGCCGCACATACTGCGCCTCGCTTGGCGCCAGGAAGAGCACCGCCCGACCCTTGCGTCCGGCCCGAGCCGTACGACCCACGCGATGCACAAAATCCGCTGTGGTCTGCGGCGGAGTGTACTGCACCACCAGCTTAATGTCCGGCACATCGATGCCGCGACCCACAACATCGGTGGCCAGGAGGACGCAGGTGTCGCAGGACTGGAAGCCACGGAAGACGCCCTGCCGCTCCGTCTGCGTCATGGAACCGTGTAATCTGTAGAGGAAATCATTTTAGGAAAAACTCCTCCTTTCATCCAACAAACACTCACTTGAAGAAGCGCAGTCCCTGCAACAGAGGCGGATCGCCGTCGTCGTCCGAGGCCTCTTCCTGCTCTTCATCCTCCTCGTCGAGCACCCTCTTGGTCAGAGCCTCGTTCAGCATGTCGTGGTGGAAGTTCACCATCTCCGTGGTGCTCATAAACACAATGGCCTTGAAGTGCTTCGGACTGGCGTCCTTTTCCTTGGCCAGCAGCGAGGAGAGGGCCACCAGGCGCAACTTGGGCGGCACCACCACGTAGCTGAGTTGAAGGTTCTCGGGTATGCTCAGCACGCCGGTAACATCCTCCTGGTACTCGCCCAGGCCGTCATCCTCCGCCGCCAGTTGGGCCTCTATGGACTCCTTTTGGTAGCCCTCCCTGGACTTCAGAGCGGCACTGGCCGCCTCGTCGCTGTTGTCTATGTAGAGGGGATTCCGCAGGGTGAGGCCGGCCAGCTCCTGGACCTGGGAGGTGAGCGTGGCGCTTAGCAGCATTCGCTGCAGCTGGGGCACATCCTTCTCCTCGGCGCGCTGCTTGTCGATAGCCTCCACCAGCTGCTTGACGTCCCGCTCGTAGCCGAGCTCCAGCAGGCGATCGGCCTCGTCCAGGACGAGGAACTGCAGCTTGGTCAGCTTGAAGCTGGTCGTGTGCAGCAGGTGATCCACCAGGCGACCCGGTGTGCCAATGAGGATGTTGAGACCCTTCCTCAGTCTCGCCTTCTCGCTCTTGCGGCTCTCGCCGCCCAGCAGAGAGCCCGGCACTATCCACGTGTAGGGCTTCACCAGCTTCTGGACCAGCTCGTAGGTCTGAATGACCAGCTCCCGGGTGGGCACGATCACCAGGGCCAGGACACCGTCCTTCCTCTGCACCTTGGGACTCTTCTTCTGCAGCATCTCGACCAGGGGCAAGGCGTAGGCCAGGGTCTTGCCGGAACCGGTTTGGGATCGCACCAGAACGTCCTTGCCCGCCAGCACATGGGGTATGGCCCGCTCCTGGACCGTGGTCAGTACCTTAATGCTGAGCAAATCGTTTAGATTTTTTACGGCGTGCGGATGCAGGCCCAAGGTCTCTATTTTCGAGCCGGAGAATATGGTCTCCTTCACCGGCTTAACGGCCCGTTGTCCCAGCTCTTTGAGGGCTTCCACGTCACTCTGATCGAACAGGCCTATCTTCTTGGTGCGAAAACGATTGATTGACGAGGTTCTCTCCTTCTTTTCGGGGTCCTTGGACTGGGTTTCCTTGGACTTTTGTGATTCGGACGGGGCTTCTTCCACCAAAGTGCCGTCAGTTATTGCTTTCTTTCGTCTCTCCTCCTCCATTTGGGCACGGAAAATGTCGCCGGGCCGCGGCAGTTGATTGGGATTCTTTACGGCTCCTCTGGAGCCCCCCAATGCCTTCTTGAGCTGCTCATCAGTGAGCTTGACCAGGGGCTTCTTTTCTCGCTTTTTGCTCAATCTCTCGGCCCTTGTCAAGGGTTTTAGTTTTGGTTTCTGGAGCGGCTGCGACTTGTCTACAATCACATTTAGGATGAAGTCGCCCTTCGAAGGACTGGCCTTGGTTGGCTTGGAGTCGTCCATCGAAGCAGTGGCCTTTGTTGGACCAACACTCGACGTTGTTGTGGTCGCATTTCGCTTGGAGTCGTCCTTCGAAGGAGTGGCCTTTGTTGGCATAACATTAAACATAATATTCTCGGAGGGATCTGTAGATTTTCCAGTACTTTTGGTAGTCGAATTTGGTCTTAAAACTGATCTCGTTGCTGTCGCCTTGCGCCGCACAACAGTCGCCTTGACCTTCGGCTTGTCCACATCAAATTTTACCCACGAATCCTGCATGTCGGAGACACGCTTCTTTGCCGCGGGCAAGGTTGCCTTTTGGCTCTGGGAAAAACCAAAAGTAAAACTTAATAAACAGCAAGTGGGACAGGAAGAGAAACCGCTTACCTGTTGAGTTTTCTTGGCCGCCTTGGTGGGCGGCTCAGCGTTCACATTCAGCGTTATGTTAACCACCATCCTCTAGCATTTGTTTATTGGCAAAAGGCACACAGACGTTTGTAAATTTAAGAAAACGTGCGCTCGCGAAGAACAGCTGACCGCTGCCAGTGCTACCCATAAGAGCGATAAGGTACTGCCAGATAATTGGAAAATTATGAAAGTGCGCGTGATTTGAAATTTTTTTCTTCAATTTTGTATTTAAAAATGTTTAGAGGTCTAAAAGTTTTAGAAAATTTCCACAAAATCACCTGATAACAACAAAAAATATGCATTTGTAAAACGTTAGGTGTTCCAAGGTACTCTGTGTTTTTTTATTTTTTTTTTAATTTTTTTCCCATTTTTTTTTTACAACAAAAATGTTGTTTTAATTAAAATTAAATACTTTACCCCCCCCCCCCTTACTTATCGCAACCCTTAAAATCCTTTTCAACAATACACTGTAAAAGAATTGCAGTAAATGTAAAAACCAAGTTATTTTGCTTTTGTGTATAAATGTAGTTTATTTTTGTTTTGCTGCATTTCGCTTTTGTTTGTATTCGGTTGCGTGTTAAATATTAATAATGAAATTGCATTAAGTAGTATACGATTAGTGTTTGGTTTTAGAAGTTAGTTAGAGGCGCAGTAGCAGTAGAGAGTTGTATGTGGGTTTCTTAATGGTTTTTTTTTTTTTTTTTGCTGTGTAGCAAATAGCTTAAGAAGGTTTTTTACTGTGTTCGTGTTTTATGTTTTGTTGTCTTTGCAAAAATATTGCGCCTGCGCTTCCGAATGGCGATCAGAAGATTTTTATATTTATTTATTTATTTATGTATATATTTATATAAATATTATTAACTTGCGTTTGTTACCTGCACTTGGAATATTTAAAATATCTTTTGTTAGTCGCTTCGTTTCTCCCTTTTTGGATTAATTATAACATATGTATACACATATTAATTTAAATAATATGTTATTTGTTATTTGTTCTTTGCTCTATACTTTTCGCTTGCTGCTTTTTCTTTAATGCAAAAATAAGCTCTCTTCTCCTCTATCCCATGATGCCTGCATGTATATTTTGGTCTCATCCCAAGAACTGAGCCAAGATGAGACCACCATACACAGCTCCCTTCCAGCCTTCGTTTTGTGTGGCTCCTTCTATTCGCTCAACAGAAAACAGAAAGGAGAATGCTGAAATTATTGTTCTTCGTATTACTTTTGCTGTTTTGCTTATTGTTTCCGCTTTAGATTTATCGCATTTAATTATCGTACGAGTATATATCGATAGGGAAATGTGCAGATTTCTTGTACAATTAGAATCGAAATTTCGCTTCGTTTTTGACGCGCTTTAAATGCATTTTATTTTGTTAGTTGGTTTGTTTGTTTGTTTGTTGTTTCTGCAGGCATGGCTTCGTTAGCTAAGGCTATACAACTATAAATATCGGTTTTCGGTAATCGGTAATCGGTATTGCAATAATCCTCCACAATGTCTTTATACAATAATACAATAAGAACAAAAAAAAAAAAAAACGTTACGTTTAACGAAATCTCAACTGATCGCATCTCTTAAAAGTTAACTCTCTTTTTGGCATAAGGTCTTTTGTTTCGTTTCTCTTCATCGAAATTATAAATGTAGTCAAAGAACTAAACAATTAACTGATTAATAATGTGAAAATATCATATTATAAATATAAATTGCTTGCAATTAAATTCAATCGAACGCTTAAACTATTGTCTTACATGATTTTTGGATGCGAGGGAATTTGGGAATTGGGGTTTGCTGAGGCTTCTCCGAGGAAACTCTTTTTGGGGATACATTTTTCTCAAGGTTTTTGTACAATGTTTGCTCACGCACACTCGCCCACACCCACACATGCTTTAAATTCAGTCTTTTTCATATTCAGAGAATGGGAATAAAAAGAGGAAGCAAATGCAACCAATAACATTTAAATATTTGCTGAAAGTTTAAACTAAAAAATAATCTCAATAAAAAAAATGCATATCTTTTTGATATCGAAATCTTTGCAGACTTAAAATGAATACAATCGTTATACAAATCGATCAACAGTCTATTTTGCTCATGAATAACACAAATATTTCATGAAATATAAAGTGACTATCGCAGTTTTCATTTCGATAAATTTTCGAGCAATTGTTTTTACAAGTTTTTATCGATTTAAAAAATTTTTAAAACTGAACTTCAGGCACAGATTTCAGAAACACATAAATAAGACCCAGTTGAGTTACAAAAAATGTACAAATGTTTGAAAACAGCGATTGAATCGATCAAATCAAGATTTTGAGTTCCTGATGCTGATCGACTGCTGTGGCTTGCCGGCTTTGCAGTGTGTGTGCTTTGTGCGGCTGGGTGTGTGAGCAGATAAATTACTATATCGTATAATTATATATAGATGGGCGTTTCCTGGCCGGTGAGCAAACGAAACATGGACGTGGGCATTGTCTTCATCAGGATCTAAGGGGGAATGAAAAAAAAAAAACAAAATTGCAACATAAATCTTTAAAATTTAGACCTGCAAATACCTCGCCCACTGAGGATGACAGCAGCTTGACAATGGTATCATGGGGAACGGCCACAACGCTTTGATTGTTAATCTCAATGATGCGGTGGCCCACACGCACTCCGCCCCTCTCGGCGATGCCTCCGCGCAGGAGGCTGCAGATCTACAAAGGTTCCATGAATACCTTAAATAAATCGAAATTACTTGATTTTTAGGACTTACCACCCCATTCTGGACACTGAAACCCAGCTGGAACAGCGCCTTGGGCCGCAGGATCTTCACCTCGACGACGGGCGGGCAGGGCACAACGGTGAACTTGACGGCAGTCTGGTTCTTGGCATTGCGTATGTAGCTCTGGCAGGTGGACAGCGGCAGGCCCACCAGGCTCATTCCATTGATGGCAATCAGCTGGTCACCGATATTCAGCTGACCGCAGCGGGCAGCCGCTCCGGTGGACATTAGATTGGCTATCACCACCGTTGGCAGCATGGAGCCCCAGCCACTCTCGACAATAACCACGCCCAGAATCTCGCCCTTGGCCTTCGGCACCACCACCTCCTTCTGCAGCTCCTTCTTGGCGAAGATCTCCAGCTCATCGCCGAATATCTCCTGGCTGTTGAGCACCTCCTGGTAGTCCATCTCCTTGGCCAGGCTCTCGTTCTCGATGCCATTCGCCTTGAGGAACTCCATGTAGGCCACCTGACAACAAGGCCAGTTACGAGTGATCCAAAGGCTATTTGGGTTGTGGGTTGGCTTACCTGGAAGGCCTGTCCTATGGACTGGGCGATAAACTGCGCCTCGTCGCTCTCAAAGACGTGGCAGATCATCTTGGGCGTGCGATTACTGTGCTTGCTGTGCTGCTGCTCCTTGGGGGGCGACTCATCCTCGGCACCCGGCACAGCATCACCCGTGGGACTGGCCACAACAGTGGGCTCCGTCGTCGTCGTCACACTATTGGGCACGAATCTGCGACGCGCCATCAGCACCACCAGGTCCCCGATGTCGGCTATATAGGAAATGGTGCGCAGAGCGTGGTCCATCATGATCTCCTTGAGGTCTGTGTTCAGCACCATTATCTTCTCGGTTGATATGAACAGGTCCACTTCGGTGCTCGGCTGGCTCTCGCCCTCGGGCGCCTGGTCAAGAAACGGGGAAGGTAAACATGAAAAGGGACTCGCAAATCGGGGGATATCCTGGCACAAGGTACTCAATGGGGGCCAATCGATCGATCGATCTCTTACCAAAGCCTATACAGAGTGAGAGAGAGGAATGCGCAGCAGCAGGGAACGAGAAAAGCGAACGAGAAATATGTTTAGACAGAGACACATAGAGCATAGCCTAGCGGGGTTGTCGGAGGGGCTCTTGTGAAGGATTTGGGGCTTATTTCACACTCACCTTGATCCTGGAGACGGCCTCCTCGGCCTGCATCATCCTGGTGGACTTTGTGGGCTGACCCTCGCACACAAGCTGCGTTGAACCGAGATATCTGGCTCGGAACAGTACGCCCTCGATGAGAACTTTGGGTTCCAAAAAACCTGCACCGGCAAAGGGGATATCATAAGCATTGTGTTAGTTGTGAGAAATATAACAATAAGAAAAGCTCTCCCACATTTCCCTCTCCCAGGACACAAGCACTTTGAATTCCACTTACATGGGCATCACAATTCAAAAATGTTTACAAATTGCGGCAGCGTGAAATATCCGTAATGGTAATTAGTAAGCTGGAAAGCAGTCCCTCAGAATGCCCAACTATTACTCACCCTCCTTGTTGCGCGACTTGGCCTTCTTGTCGGAGTTGGCCGAATCCTTGAGCGACTTGATGGAGCCCGTGGGACTCTTGCTATACTGCAGCTTCTCGGGCGAGCTGATGTCCGGCGCCGTGGTGCCCACCATCTGGCAGATGTCCGGCGAGTTGGGCGTCAGCGAGGTGCCAATACCTTGGCGAATGGTGGACGTGGAGTAGCTATGCGGCTTGAGATTCGAGTTTGGATTCGGATTGTTGTTGTCCAAGGCGCCATTGTTGAGGTGGCCATTGCTGGCGGCAATCTCAGAGTCCTCATTCGCATTACTGTCCGCCGCCAGAGGCTGAAAATAACACAAAATGTAAGAGTTAAGAAGGAGAATCTATGAAAATAAGGCGATTCCCCACCTGATCGGCAAAGAAGTCCTGCTGCTGCTGCTGCTGGCCCAGCAACCGATCCGTCTCCAGATCCGTGTCCGGTTCCTCCTCGGTTGGCAGCACCGGAAGCGCTCCTTTGCGCGGCACCCAAACCGGAGAATCGGGATCCGGCGGCAGAACCTCATCGCAAAACTTGAGCTTCTCCGGCTGCGTCTTGGCCCGCTGCAATGCCGAGCGTATCTCCTTCATGGCCTCCTGGATTTCCTGCAGCTGTCCCGATTTCTCCACAACCGATACCGAGTCTCCGGCGAGAGCCGCTGCATACACAGCACCGTAGTGACTGTCCAGCGGATTATCGCCATCCGAGGGAATGACCGACACCGATTCACTGGGATCCGCGATCTCAATTTGGGGCGGCGACGGTCCCGGGGGGGGCATGGGCATGGGCAGCGAGGCAAAGTCACTTATCAGCGCCGATTGGGAGGCATCTGTGGTCAGAGTGGCCATGCTGGCGCTCATGGCATTGTACTCGTTCTCCAGTCGCTCCCCCCCGTTCCCGTTGTGCTCGAGCACCGCTGGCTGGGACTGGGATTGGGACTGGGACTGGGACTGGGACTGCTTATCGCAGATCACAGACACATTGTTCTCGGTATCGGAGGCATGGCCGCTGCTCAGGCCGTCCTCCAGCACTGGCATACTCGTGTACAGCTTGCCATAGTCCGTGGGGCAGTTGATGTCGTTGGACAAGCTGTCCAGGTCGCCGCAGTTCGAGTCGTAGTCCGTGGTCTCCGGGGACAGGGTGAAGTTCCGCGAGTGCCGCCTCAGATTGGCCTCCAGTTCGGTGTCGGCCAAATCGCCGCTGCTGCGGCTATTCGAATCAATGTACAGCTCAATGTCGTTGTGCTGCTCCTGGTAGGGATTCTGCATCGATGGATTCGGGTCGCTGGGCTAAAGGTTTAAACTTGAATTTGTTGTGCAAAGAAGTTTCAAGGAGTGACAACTCACTGCTGGCTTTTTGCTGGGTGATCTGTGCACCAGGAACAGCTCATCGTCCTTGGGGGGAATCCTGGCCAGACGCTGGCCAATGTACGCCTGCTCCAGGGGCGTGCTTGGGTACTCCTGTTGCTGTTTTCACACAATTAAAAAAAAGGGGAGAGGGGGCAAGAGGCAACCACAACTCACCGAACTGGCCACATCGTCGCCACTCTCCGTGGTGTAGTCCGTGAAGCGCTTCTCGTCCTCCGGATTGGCCTTGAAGAACTCCTCCAGCACCTTTCGCGTCTCCGAGAACTCGTACAGGTAATCGAATGTCGGGGTTTTCTCCTCCCGCACCGTCCTGGCGCCTCGATCCTCGTGGTCCTCGTGGTCAATCAGGTCAATGAGGTTGCCCACGGATGCCTTAGCTGCGGTGTGATTGCTGCTGGTTGTGGGCGAAACCCTTTGGGGAAATCCAGGCGGACGCTTTCGGGGGGGACCGCTGTTCGGCTGATTGCCGCCAAAGCGACGCGGAGATCCCTCGTACTCGGCTATGGGCAGCTGGCCAATCATCTTGGTCACCTTAAGGACGTCCTCGTTGCTGCCCAGCGGGCGCTGGCCACTCGAGGCCTTGTTCATCCAATTGGTGTCGATGTCATCGAACACCACGATCTCGCCATCCCTCAGGCACTGTCCGTCCGCCTTGCCCACATCCGTGGGCGATCCGGGACTGGTCAGGCCCTGGGGCAGGGCATCCCGCGACTCGAACTGGCTGCCCGGACTCCTTCCCAGTCGGATCTGGTGCAAATGCGGCCGCTGGTAGTAGTAGCTTCCCGAGTCTCGGGTTAGCCCCTGACCGCCGCCGCCGCCCACGGAGGGACTCTGCCCCTGCATGGGCACGTAGGGCAGCTCGGCATTCAGATCCGGTGAGTTCAGAACGGTGCTGGCCGGCGTGACATTCGGACTGCGGGTTCTCATCTCCCACACATAGCGCTCCTGCGGCTGCTGCTGCTTTCCCGGCTGCTGGCCAAAGCCCATCGGCAGCTGGATCTGCGGATTGGCCATCGACTCGTTGCTGCTGTTGCTACAGGAATTGGAGTTCATGTCTGGTTTGGGAATCGGAACTGGGAACTGGATTGCTAGTGCTCTAATGTGGCTGCTGCTGCTCCGACCGCTGCTGCTACTGCTGCTGCGATGGCTGCTGACATGCCCTCACCTGGGGGCCACTGCCTGGTAGGGGGAAGAAAATGGAGGTTGGATTAGTCGATGATCTAATGGAGCCCATGGTGAATCATCATCATCATCATTGTTACTGGCAAGGAGGGGCAGATTGTACTTGGAATTACTCTTGCAAAAGGTGTGCTGCAACTTAGAGCTTAGACTGGGGAAAGCAATGATGCAAGTTCCCTTAGGTAATTACCGAGTTCTTAATTGGTTTCAGGGGTTTCAGATACTCTTTTTAATGTGAAAAATATAAAATAAAATAAAACCAATTTTAAAGGCTTTTAGATGATTCCAATTCTTATTTTTGAAGTCTGTCAGGGGAACTACTTTTCTCTTGGCCTGTCCTGTTTGATTATAAAACACTCGTAGAATCTCTGTTCGATTCGGCGGATTGCCTGCAACTACACATGTACGTAAGCTCCTCTTGGTGATGATTCAATGATGATGACGAAGGGTCTGTGCCAGCGTTCTTTATCTGCCATTGTTGTTGCCCAGGCTCAAGTGGTGTTGTTGCTGCAGTTGCTCCGCCCGCGGCCACTTTGGTAAATCAATGCGGGCAATTAACCCACTCTTGCCAGGCATCTGGGGACACACAACACTTCACACACACACACTACATGCCACACATGTGTGTATTATATGGATATCTGGCGCGTCCGTGTGTGTGATTGCGCACGTAAACTTGGCCTCCAAAAGTCCTCTCGCGCAGGCAAAACAAAACGCAGGAAGCTGCTGCTGCTGCACTTCCAGACATAACAACAAACACCCACACAGGGGGGTTGGGGTGGTGCAGCCTTTGTTGTCGCCGACACGCTGCTAGCGCCAGGCGTGGGAAAACACTAAACTCCTCTTTGGCTACGTGTGTGCGTGTGTCTATCTATGTGCGTATTGTTAAAAATCAATAGATTTGCCGTTGTTTTTTTTTTGGTTTTTCTTCCGCAGGAAGAAGCGGTGTTGAGGGGGGAGCTAACAACAACACACGCGAAAGAACAGCGCCAAGAAACACCATGACAGCGGCTGCAACTTCTACAGCAGCGGGCTTTCAGCTAAGGCAACAACAACAATGCGGCACACTGCATCGGATATCAACACCTGTCGCGGTTTTCTCAACATTTACCATTTAATTCATATTACACTCGCGAATGTGATTTATTTTTATTTCCCCCTTGTTCTATCGATATCGAGCTTAGTGCTAGCGAGGAGGGTAGGCCGATAGGACCATGCAATCGATAGTCTAGCTGACGCAATTGTGAGCAAGTGCAACTGTATGGCCACTTTATAAACCAAACGGTTTTTTTCAAATTTTAAGTTTTGGAAAAATAAACTTGTTATATTTTTTACTAGAAAAAGGCGCCATTTAAAAGTTAAATTGCTTATTTTTAACTTAATGAACTATGAACTAATGAGCGACAAACCAGGTCTAGTACTCAGTGGTATGTTGGCTCCTTATCAGTGCGGGCAGTAAAAATTAAATACGTGCAAATAAAAAATTAATAAAACATGACAAAAAAAAAGCGGGAATATTACTACAGATATGGATTTATTATGGCGTGTCGCCAAGCAGCGAACGGCCGTCATTCAGGCCGGCTATCCACTCGCAAATCCGCTTGAAGAACTCCGCGTCCACGTGCTCAATGATCCGCACATTCTCCGGATACTTTTCCCGCTCCCGCAGGTGATCGAGCACCATCTGGCCGCGGGTATGGGTGCCCCGGAGATCGACTGTCGCGTGCCAGGTACTGTGCTTGCAGATGAATCGATCTTCAAAGAGCCACACGGCCACCACCAGAGCGTCGCAGGGATTCCACGTCTCGATCCCGTACTGCTCGATCATTGGCAGCCACTGAGCGGCTTCCACCTGGTTGAGCATCGTGATGGCCGTGTGCTTGACCTCCTCGGCTCTAGCGGCAAATTCCTTCAGGCGCCAGTCCTGCAGATGGAGGAGTACTGACATTATTGGGTCATCCTTCCCAGAATTCAGTGTAATGTACTTACTATGGGTATGTTGAATTTCTCCGGGGTGCAGGGCTCCCAGGGCAGGACGGTAACGGGACAGCGGCTCCTCAGCAGCACAGTGTGCGCAGCCTCTGGATCCGAATGGAAATTGAACTCGGCGGCCCGCGAAGAGTTCCCCACGCCCTGGTAATTACCGCCCATGACGAAAATGTCCTTGAAGTTCTCCCCGAACTCCTTGCCATACATGGTATAGCCCAGGGCCAGATTCGTTAGGGGGCCCACGGCGAAAATGGTGATCTGTTGGGGTCTCGCGCGGCAGAGCTCATAGATGGCGGTCACTGCATGCTCCGGCCGGACGAAGCTCTCCACCGGATCGGGGCTATTGTCCAGGACATCGCCAAATCCATCGCGGCCATGAAAGTATTTCTTGTCGTCCTCGCTCCAGGGGATTAGGGGGTCCACAGCGCCCATATATATGGGAATCTGCGGCAGATTAAATTAATGTTTCAATAGAGATAAATCCAAGCGAATCAAGAAGATCCCACTCGGTATACCATCAATGGACATTCTTTATTTATATTTACTTACGTCTGTGCGGTTGGAGGCCTCGAGTATCCGTCGCATGTTCCGCGCCGCATTCTCCCGGCTGGTATTGCCGCATCCCAGTGTGGTCACCGCCAGCAGATGGATGCCGTGGCTCTTCGCCGCATGTAGCAGCAGGAGCAGCGCCCAGGCATCGTCGCTGCCACCGTCACAGTCCAGGATGGCGTATCTGGGAACATCTCCGTTTGCCGCTGTGCGTCCGTCTGCCATCGCCGGCAATTGGTGAATGGTGAATGGCCATCGGTTCCACTCGGCTCTAGCTGTATCACGGAATTTCACAACGCCTCTCCGGCCCTGCCCTCCGATTCGTTGTCCAATCTGTATTCCCGATTCCGTGCCCACATGTGCGATAAGTCGCCGCCATGTGTGCAATGCATATCTCTGGGCTGTAAGTGCGCTCGCTGTTAAGTGAATCAGCTGCGCCTAAACGGATGGGAGATGTGTGTGTGGGATTCGGCGGGAACCGGGGTGCTCTCTCTCTTACCCTGGCTGGTCGACAGGCAAATACCCTTATCAGTGCGGGAAAGTCCAAATGTGAACATTTAAATGGAAAGATAATCCAAGCAAAGAGGCTAATTTTGAGATATGTTTTTGGAATTTCTGATTTGTGATACCTGATTTTAAAATTTATTTTAAGCAAACAAAAATTATGCAGAAAATAAGGAGAATATTATATATTATAACCACAGATAGTATGGCATTTATTTTCCATATTATCTTTATTTCTGTTTGCTTAACATTTATTTATAATTTAATAATAATAATATTTTATTTCTACCTGAAAAAGGGTATAAGTTATGCAGACTGTGTTTTCAAATAGCCATGAATTTACATAATTTACATAACTAATTCAATGCGATTCCTGATTAAAGCACTTTAAAATCTAGGAAAATCTAGGTGTTTTCTAAATACCTTACAATAATGTAAAAATATTATATAAAAGATGTAACGAAACAGAACTTGTAAAATATTAATAGATCATCCATTATAAGCTTTCAATTTTACAACCTTTTAAAAATGACTTTTTCAAAAATGTATAAATTTCAAGTGAAAATGGAAACCATTTAATTGATAAATAACATGTATTTATTATTAATTTAAAAAATATTCTACTTAAGCTTACAGTATAGGTTAAATACATAATTAATTTATAATATAATCACCCTAAAGTTGGTTAACTTTTAAAACTAAACATATTTTAAAAAGGCAAGGAACACAACCCAAGTGGAAATTCCAGATTGTCCACATCCCCAGAATGGTGCTGAAGGTAATTGAGTTTACGTTACAATTTAACTTAATAAATCTCGGGACCAGCATTACGTATATTAATAATTCTTGCGGCAGGTCGTTGCGATAATAACAGGCCGCCAGACGAAAGTCGTATCGCCCACTTGCGACACTTGGATTAATCTATGTAGATTTCCCCAGCAGAACACTTGCTATATGGAATACTTGTTTAGTTGTAATGTGGGAGTGCAGCCACTTAGCACATAGTACATAGTATTAAGGTCTTTCGTAATCTGCAATTCTAGCTTGGATGATGGATTATAATGTAGTCTAACTTAATTAAAAAGAGTCTTGAAAATAATGGAATATATTTTTGAAATATTATGGGGTATAGTAAAAAAGACTTGCATTTAAATAATATTATTATATATTTTATTATATTATTAATTTTAATTGATAAAAATACTTACCTAGTTTAAAAGGTGATCTATATATGAGACAGCTCCCTATCCGTAGTTTCCATTAGAAACATGAAATTACCCAAAACGTAAAGTTATCTGGATCCCTAGTCACTTGGCAGTAATTGGCAACGAAATCGCATAAACGCCTTAACCTTAACCTACACCCCTAACCATAACTCAAACGATATATGTATCTCACTTTATAAAACTTACACTACTAGAAAATCAATAAAGAAATCAGTAAATTATCAACGACAAACCAGCTCCTGAAAAACTCTTCCCTAAACAGAGAACAAATCATCATCACCCGACTCAGTCAAGTCTTCCACATGCAGTTTCTGTTATTAACCACTTAAGCAGGGGCTTATTAGCCAACTTGTGAGTATTTATACCCTTTTAATATATTAAATATATTTAATAAATGTTTTTATTTTAATTGTTTAAAACATTAAGTCAGCTTGCAACGGAATTCACCACTCAAACTCAGCTGAATTAAGGAGAACAGCAGAGACCAACAGCTGGCCAAAAGTCAGGGCTTTAATTAACTAAAATTCAACATTAGGCTTTGTTTAATCTTCAAATTGTTAAATTAAAATCTCAAGCAAAACTAAATTAAGCAAAATTAAATAATGAAGAGGGCCATTTCCAAAATATAAAAAACACAATGAAGCCCCCCTCAATCCCTTTTAAACAATTTGCCCAAAAATCCACTAAATTTAAGCTTTTTGTTGGTGGCCGAAAATAGCGATAGGAGCCCCTTTGGCGATAACACAGCACTCGCAATCGATAGAAGCTGCCGGCTCTGCGGGAACAACAAATTATTAACAAACCAACGGCCACGATCGGATCGGCATGGAGGAGAAGAAGGAGCGCCTGGTGGTCTACGACTGCGACATCGGAACGGACGATGCCTGGGGCCTGGCCATGATGCTGCGGGCAGAGGGGCTGACGCTACCCGGCGGCAGAAGCGTCAAAGTGGTGGCCATCACCAGTGTGCAGGGCAACACTGACGTGGTCAATGGCACGCTGAACGCCCTGCGGGTGCTCCACACGCTGGACAGGCGGGATGTAAGCCACTAACCTATAGGACCTTCCAGCTTTCTATACTTCCTTGCCCCTCAGGTGCCCGTTTTCAAGGGCTGCGCCAATCCCATTGTGCCGCGTACCTGGACCTACACCTACCGTTTCCATGGCATGGACGGCTTCAACGACGTGGGCGACTATCCGGCGGTGGACGCGGACCAGGAGGTGCAGCCGGAGCACGCCGTCAATGCCATGTATCGCCTGGCCTGTCAGCATCCTGGTCAGGTGGACTTCCTGCTCTGCGGCCCGCTCACGAACTTTGCCAACTGCATCAATCTCTATGGCGACGCCTTTCTGGACAAGATCGGCGGGGTGTACATCATGGGTGGCAATATCCAGGGCAAGGGCAACGTCACCAAGAGCGCCGAGTTCAACTTTATGATGGATCCCGAGGCGGCGCACATATCTTTGGCCCACCTGAGGCAACCGGCTCTAGTCCTGCCCTGGGAGCCCTGCATCGATGGCGAGTTTGGGATAACTCTCGACTGGCGACTGAACGTACTGGGAGCAGTCCAGCATCCGTTTGTGGAGCTGCTCAACAGAGCGGAGCGATCCATGCTGGTGCCGCGCGGCTTTGTGAAGTGGATCAGCTGCGATTCCCTGCTCACGGCCGCCTATCTGTTCCCCGAGGCCATGATCCTCGACCAGAGGGAGTACTATGCCGCCGTGGAGCTGAGCGGGGAGCATACCCGCGGCCAGATGGTGCTGGATCACCTGCGTGGCCGCAAGGTGGATGCCATTCACGGCAAGCAGAGCAATGTGCGGGTCATCAGACGCTTGAATGGGGAGCCCTTTCGCACGATTATCGCCTGGACGGGATTCCTGCCGGAGGCGGATATAGCACAGCTGTGCTAGGAACCTCTGGGAACCTGTATAGATGTAGGGAAAATTATGTAAAAGAACAAATTGAACGAACTGTAATCTCTGGCTGAGCCATGTCTCTGATCTAATCAGAGCTCGGTTTATGGCCAGAGATAAGGCTTTGGGTGAGATTAAACGTAGACTTTTATGTGAAGTATGTTGTGGTATTAACTATGGCCAAGGTTTATCTCGCTCACGTAGGGCGGCCGAAGAAAGTTGATAGTAAGCGGGGCAGATAACCCAGTTTTCAGGCATTGATAAGGCGGAAAATTTCCTTAGTTCCCAAAACAGGCCATTTTTCAAACATTTTTTGTGGCAAAACCCTTAAAGTTAGCTTATTGAATTAAATATATTAAAACAAAACAACATTTTTACAATTTTTGTGTTAAATGTTGTCTTAAAAAATATTTGGAGTTATAGGAGTTATAGGGATTCTCCCGAGTGCCCTTCAAAAAAAGTTTGGTTTGCTGTTTACACCCCAACTGTCCACAGAATCATTCAATATCAAAAAATTATATAGCAATCGTTAAAAGATAAGTGTCATGAGGTAATAACGTAGAATTTTTATTTTAAAAATTTTTTCCCTATTTTTCATCAAAATTGAAAGTCAAAATCTTGATTTTTGACTACAAAAATTAAGTTACTTTGTTAAATAAAAAATATAATAAAATTAAAAAATTGAGAAAACACAATGTAAGTGCCTGTAGAATTGCTTAAAGAATTTATGTGCCAAATTTCAAAATGATTCGTTCAGTAGATTTTGAGATATATATATAAATACCATACCCCCCTTAAGGAATATCTGGGCCTAGATCAGGCAAAAGACAAAAAGTAAATACAATAGAAATTTAGAACAAAGAAAGATAAAGAAAACTGCGGTCTTGAAACACCAAACCACACTAGATAACCCACAAAAATCTACACACATACACAGATAATACAATAATAGTATATATTATAAGCAATTATTTTTGTGAAAAACAAAAGACCCAAAAGAAACCAGCAGCAGTTGCCTGCAGACACAGCCATGGACAGTGGCAAGCTGGAACGCCTGGTCGTCTTCGACTGCGACATTGGTGCGGACGATGCTTGGGCCCTGGCCATGCTCCTGAGAGCGGAGACGTCCCTGCCCCAGGGAAGACGCCACAAAGTGATTGCCATAACCTGTGTCCAGGGCAACACGGAGGTGGAGAACGGTTCACTCAATGCCTTTAGGGTGCTCAAGTTGCTGGACAGGATGGATGTGCCCGTTTTCAAGGGCTGTGCTTTGCCCTTAGTGCCGCGTACTTGGACAAACTCCTCGCGCTACCACGGCAGTGATGGCTTTAAGGATGTGGGAGACTATCCGGAGGTGGGCGACTGGCAGGAGCAACTGCAGCGGGAGCACGCCGTCAATGCCATGTATCGCTTGGTCTGCCAGCATCCCAAACAAGTGGACTTTCTGTTGTGCGGGCCGCTCACCAACTTTGCCAACTGCATCAATCTCTATGACGACGCCTTTCTGGACAAGATCGGCGGGGTGTACATCATGGGCGGCAATATCTACGGTCAGGGCAACATCACCAAGAGTGCCGAGTTCAATTTCATGATGGATCCCGAGGCGGCTCATGCCACTCTCGAGCGACTGAAGGAGCCAGCTCTAGTCCTGCCCTGGGAGCCGTGCTGCGACGATGACTTTACCCCGACGCTCGACTGGCGCCTGAATGAGCTGGGAGCTGCAAACCTTCCCTTTGTCGAGCTCCTGACCAGGGTGGAGCGATCTATGATGGTGTCGCGTGGCATTACTAAGTGGCGGAATCCCGATGCTGCTCTCACGGCCGCCTATCTCTTCCCCGAGGCCATGATCCTCGACCAGAGGGAGTACTATGCCACCGTGGAGCTAGCCGGAGTTCATACTCGCGGCCAGATGGTGCTGGATCACCTGCGGGGACGCAAGGTGGATGCCATTCACGGCAAGCAGAGCAATGTGCGGGTCATCAGACGCCTCAATCGGGAGGTGTTTCGCACAATCATCTCCTGGACGGGATTCCATCCAGAGGCGAGCATCGACGAGCTCTGCCAGCGGGACCGCCCAGCGCAAATCGAAGCCAATTGAAACTACAAAAATGTCTGGTGTATATATTTCCTAGACGCTACAATCAGTGTTCCATTAAATCGATGCGATGCGAGTGTTCAAATTCACAATGTGCTTTAGATTTAGACCTACATACATGTTACTACAGAAAGAAGGTCACCCAAGAAAAGGTCATTAACAAAAGTGCCTTGAGTCACTTGTTACATTAATTGGAATTTCAAAAATAATAAAAGCTCTTTCTCTTTTAGTAGTTAAGAATTAAGCATCTATAATTATCTAGAAACAAAATGTTTCTTTTAATTAGCGGGTTAATTATTGGTAGAGCTTTATCCTTCTTTTTAGCAATTGTTCTCTGCGGTTAACACTTTACTCTTCCTTAAAAAAATCACAACTTAACTTTAAAACTAATTTAAATAACAATTTAGTTGCACAATGAAGGCCAAAACTGAATTATAAATATTGCATACAAAATACAAGAATAGTTTCAACATTTTCCACCATTTCCTGGGTGCTCAAAGCCAGAGTTCAATAGAGTTGTTGTGTTTATAATGTACCTAAAAAAGTCTAACTGACTCTTGATCTCGCAAATACAACAACTGCGAGCTACTATATAGAGTATAGTATTATATCAACGCCTTTTGGGGTCTCTGGTCTGAGGTTTGTGGCCTGTTAAAGCGTGTTTTTATGTTTTTATTCAAAATAATACACATAGTTCCTAAATATTTATGCTTTGTGCGCTGCTTGTAATTGACGCTTTCTTGCTTTTATGTTGAAAAAGTAACTTGAGAACTACGAATGCATTAAAATGATAATGATTTTCTAACTATAATTGTGGGGCAAAGCAGTTGCTGCTGTACAAACTTTTTGAGCAACGAGTTAAGACTTTCGTTTTAGATAAGGCCAACTGGAAAAAGACGCTACGAAGGGGTTAGGAAAGTTCATAACCTACACCTAGATTAGTGGTGATCTACTTTGGCTAGAGTTGTGCCGAGTGCTTGATATGAAATCCATAATACTAGTTAGTTTTAGGCGAGCTGCTCAATTCCTATATCGATTAGTTGCGAGCTATGTCAATTACGAGCTAAATTTAATTCAAAAAATATGCAAAACATATGCAGGGATGCCATAGAAACGGTTGGGGCTATAGAAAAAGGTAAGACAGCTAAGTACTTTTCATTTACATCATAAAATTATAAATTTATCTTCAATATTTGTATTTGAATTTGAGCTTTTTGGTGTTTTTCGCACCGGAAATATGGCATTTATTAAATTAAATAATTAATTCCTTACTAGGTCAAGTCATTGGAATAAAGAATACCAAATTCCGGAATTTCGGGATTACTTAACAATCGAAATTTAAAATTAAAAAAAATATAAAACAAGAATTTTCAACTTACTTTTTCGATTAAATCGAATGTATTGCAAAATTGATTAATCTGTTAACGAATCGTTTTAATTTCCAGCTCGACAGCTAAGCTTAACTTTAACCCATCATTGCTAGAAAAAATACTTTAAAAATATGTGCTTTTTTTTAAATATTTAAAACATAATAGATACTATTAATGAAATATATCCTTCCAGGGGCATCCCTGCACAAGTCTCCCCAATTCCCATTAGCTACTCTTGCTATGAATACGATTTGGGCTCTAATTTAATTATTCACCAAATCTAATTAATGAATTTAGGAAATTAAGGAAAACCATTAAGGAAATGTGAGATACAAGTGGGGAAACAGGATCAAATTTTCTTTGGGTTATAATTTTCTTGGTATGGCAGTGCTGCATCAGAGTGATCCAAGGACCATAACTGCGGAGCATTACGAACAATAGAAGGCACATAGTCACATAAAATTGATAGATTAAGTTTTTAACAAACGTCTTAGATGTCTTAGATCTTAGAAAAATGTGTATAACTCTACGGTTTTTGCTTGTTCAAGGACATCAAGTTGGTAAAAAAAAAAAATTAATATTTTACTTTGTATAATTTCAACAGTGCTTTGCGTCTAGTTTCCTAGACGGGAATTCCTGTGCGATCCTTGATCTTGCCCAGGACATTGACATGCACCTTGGAGTAGCCACTGGGCTTCTTGGAGAGGCCGCCGCCGCCTGGAGCGGCAGCACCCGGCAGCGGCACACCCGCCGCCGTCGATATACCCACGTCAATCGATGCCGAGGCCGAGGACAGGGGCGAGGAGTGCTTGGAGTCGTCGAGATGCGAGGATCTCTGCGTTGAGAGCAGCAGATCCTCGCTGCTGGGACGCAGCTGGGCCGACGACGACGGCGTATAGATGGGCTGCAGCTTGTCCACCTCATCGTCGATGGCCTTGAACTGCCAGCTCCAGTTGGGGCGATAGAGGAAGGGCCGATGGTCGAAGCGATTGTCATCCGGACTGTAGCTCTCCGCATGCACCGACGGCGTCAGCACGGTCATCTTGTGCCTGTTGATGGCGTAGCAGCGAAAGAAGTGCTTCACCTTGTCGGCCACCTCCTTGGGACTGAGGTCACCCTTCCAGGTGGCCACCAGGCGGCAGAACATGCTGTAGGGGCCGCAGAAGGACTGCTTGCGCAGGCGTCCGTACTCGGAGAGCTCGGCATAGGTCATGCCCATGTCCTGCTCGTCCGTCTGCTGCAGCTCCCCGTTCTCCTGCAGCGGCTCCAGTTCGGCGGTGGGCGGGGCATCGATGATGCCCTCCAATGCCGGCAGGTTGAATCTGTGTATTGAAATTGACAGAAAATCGATTAGAAACACCCCAAGAACCCCTTGATCTGCTCATTGCTTACTTATCCTTGGCGTAGATCAGGAACCGGCGCAGATCCATCTTGGAGATGCCACCAATCGGATTGATGTCCGCCGAGGAGCAGTCGTACTTGGTCAGATACCCCCGCAGCGACTCGTCCACATTGGCCGAGCCGAGGACCAGGAGTCCGCCCGGCCGGTTGCGCACCCACAGCATCAGCTGGGCAAAGATGTAGGCCAGCACCATCCGAATCCGCGACTGAATGTTCTGCAGCGCCAGATTCTGGCGGGCACAGCCGCCCTGCGTCTTGAAACGGGGCGTGAGACCAGTGACCGCATTGAAGATGCCCAGCAGAGCATTCACCGCCAGATCGATGCTGATCTCGATGTGATAGCTGCCCAGCTGGTTGGCCAACTGGGCGGCCCTCCGCCTCGTCTCCTTGCTGCTGTTCACGCTGCCCATGAAGCAGGTCACCAGCAGGCGGTTGCACAGGCCGGCGGCATTGTCCGGCGTGTATTCCGTGTCGGCCAGTATTTTGCGTATGTCGTGGAGCACCTGTGCATCGCCCAGCTGAACAGCCTGGACTATCTGGCGGCACATGGAGTGAACGATGGTGGCCGAGCTGCTGGAATCAACGCCCCCGCTCAGGGGCAGAAAGAAGCCGCCTTGTCCCGACCGCCTCAGGTAGTCCCACAGCCAGCAGGCGGGACCCAGGGCTATCTCCTCCTCGGGCGTGTGATTCGGCCAGTTGAGCGGCGGCGTGGATGTCTTGAAGATGTCACTGTGCGTCGACATCTCAAAGTCGCAGTGGATGCGCGGATAGTCGGCCGCCCCGGCAGCCGTTGAGCAGCGCGAACGCTGGCTAACGCGATAGGCACGAATCTCCTCCAGATCGATGGTGGCCAGCGTTACCTCCACATCCTGCAGAGCGAACTGCTGTCCGCGGGCCAGAAGCTCCCCGTTGAGGGCAATGGCCGAGCAGCCGTTAAAGTAGACCCGCTGGCCATCGCAGCCCCGCAGATTGCTGAAGAGATAGGCGCCGCCGGCCTTGAAGCTGGCATTCCGGATCAGATCGGTGGTGATGTGGGCCTTCCTCAGCTCCATGTAGCTGCCGGAGCTGTTGACGATCAGCTCGACGCCTGCCAGCGACATTTCGATGTGTTTGCTCCGCACATTCCACAGCTCCTCGCAGATCTCGTAGCCAAGGCACGTGTCCCTGGTGGCTATCACCGCGTCCCCGAACGGCACCGTCTGCTGGCCCGTGTGCTGGGCAATCATTCGCGGCAGAACGAACTCCTCCGTCTGCAGGGACTTGGTCCAGGCGGTGAACCAGCGACTCTCGCGATAGTTGCCATCGTCGCACATGGCCATCTTGGGCCGGATCAGCAGGAGCTGGCGATTGAAGAACGCCACCCGGCAATTGTAGGCCACATTGCGGTGCATCACCGGCATGCCCACGTCCACCAGCATGTTCTCGCTGTGGGAGTCGAATTGTTTAACCAGAGGACCAATGGCAGGAGATGCCTACTCACCAGATGGGCGACATCATCACCTCCAGCAGTACCTCCCACGAGTGCAGGAATGTGTCCGGCTCGCGGAAGTGATCCTCGCAGCTGTAGCCGCTGTGGGGAAAAACAAAAGAAGCGGGAAAGTTCAGGGAAAGTTGGGACTTTTCAAGGGAAAGATAAAAAAGAGACCCACAAAGCAACTCATCCCCTGGCATCCTCCTTAGCTTCAGACACTTATTACATTATTCAGGAATTCAGGAACTTACCAAACCTCCAGCTCGGGTCCAGTGCGATAGCTGGCGCCCATGTCCTTGGCCTCCAGGATGGACTGCAATATCCTCGCCATATTGCCCTCAAAGTCCAGGGCCCACTGGTTCAGAGTGGACACCGCCACGGTCACTTTGCGTCCCATTCTGGCTGTATGTATCCTTGTGTCCTGCGATTATGTCCTTATTGCACTTTGTTTTATATCCCGTTTTATTGTCGTTGGTTGTTCAGAAAAAATTCGGCAGTTATCAACTGGAAGGAAGAACGGAGCGAGTGTTAAATGGCATTCATTAATTGCACAATGCGGTTGCAATTAATTTAATGGCTGCGATTCGGATTCGAATTCGGGGATTCAACTCGGCGGTCTCACGGCTTTTTTCGTCTGTGTGGACTTTGTTGATTTTTGAGGCTGGCTGTTGCCACTGTTGTTGCCACCATTGTTGCTATTATGGCCATATATCTGGGTTATTGATCAAACAAGCCGGTCTCCCAAATGGGCCTGCTGACGTAGCCGGCATCTAAAATTAGAGCCAGCCGCCCGAAATGACTTCAAATTAACCCATTGCAGGAGATATTTTTGAAGTGGTAATAATAAGGCATTTTCTGCCATATTGTTATATATTTTATACTATACTATACCTATTTTTTAATACATTTGTTTCTCAAATTAAGTCTATAAATGTAAGGTATACATATTGACAGAAAGGTAGTGGTATTATGCATTCAAAAATATTTATCAAATAGAAATTCCCAAGTGGGAAAAATCCACCGATGAAGATTCTCGATTATAACAAGGAATGTACTGTATGCAGAGGAAAAATCCTATATAAAATATTGGCAAAAATATGCCGCTCAATATTCTTAAGAAAATATTATGAACTTCTTTATTTATTATTTTATTAATCGAAATTTATTGATTCTTTTATTAATCGAAATAAATTATTCTTTTATTAATCGAAATATATTAATTCTTTTATTAATCAAAAATATTGAAGTTAATGTTAATAACATATTTTTCGATTAATACCAACATCGATATATCGAAAAATATACAAACTATTTTATTTAATTTATTTGTCTTATATAACAAACAGAATATCGATTTATCGTTCATTTGTATATTGTAAAATATCGATTTTTATATGAAAACATATTAATTCACCCTAACTGTATCAATATTTTATCATTCCTCGCTAGAATTCCAAGAAATAATTTTCTTTTATCATCTAATAAAAATTTTTAAATATCTAAATACAGTGTAAATATTGTAAACACTTCAAAAACCAATGTTCCCAAGTTCAAGTCTCGTTTTGCTGGGTTAAACTTTATATTACGGGTTAATCCCTGGCCTTTAGCCCGCCCCCTAGTGTGTGTAGCACTACGGAAATTCCCCATCAAGTTGTGGAATTTCCGGTACTATGGCTACTTCCTCACCTAGACTGCTGTCCCAGCTCCCATATATCATCATTTGTGACGCACTTTTGGCATTTCGAGCTGCAAAAATTGAAAGCCAAAAGAATAATGGCTACACAGAGGAATCTTATCTATTTTTTCTTAATAAATAATATAAATAAAATATAGATTAATAAATATGGAAATTCATGAATTAATTATCAAATCTATATCCTTAAGCAAAGTAAAGATTCTCTAGAGATTGCAAAAGCAAATCGTGTGTGATTTTTTCTCTCATGTCAGTGCCACTTTCCTTTTAATATAAATGGTTAATTAAAATAAAATAAAACATATACATATATTAAGCTAGGCTAATCAGTTTAAAAAACTGATAGTAGACAGAGTTTTTACATATTTTTTTCTGGTGTTTTTTACCACCACCTCCTGTCCCCCCGCCTCACTTAACCAAAAAAAACCTTATGCAAATTTACTTTGCCAAGCGGCAAAAGTTTAAAACACGCAGCACACACACATGCTTGCCTGCAGGAGGTGATATTTCGCATAAAGTTCAGAGTTCATTTAGTTGGCCCGTAGAAGTCGCGCATATTTCATTTCTCCCGCTTGACGGCTGACAGGAGCACTCTCCCGGGCCCCAGACACTATCCCTAAGCCCTCAGATTTCACCTCCCCCCATCGCCCACCCACCTGAGAGTCTCTGACAAAGTTGCGTTTAGGATTTTTCGACGCCTCCATGTGTGTAGGGGAATGTGTGAGATGGACTGTCAGTTGGCAGTTCGAATAAAAAGCTTTTATAGCGATGAGGCCAGAGGCTAGAAAGATAGCCAACTAAAGTACAAAATAAAGGTTTATAATATTATCTTAAATGGGAAATTATGTTTGAAAAAATAATATAAATAAATACAAGTTAAAAACGCACTCAGTAGCTAAGCTAAACAGTTTTAAAGAATATTAAATATTTCTAATATAAAGTCCAGTGTCCCGTAAATTGAAAATACAATTTTTAACATTGTCTTAAAGTTTGAGTATATAATATATAATAAACAATAAAATATTATATTTGTATAAATCAAGTAACTTATGGTAATTTCATAAGCGCTTAGATGTCAACATATTTTATTTGAAAAACTCTAAATTCGATTTTTATACTCTTTGCAGGGTATTATATTTTCAGTCAGAAGCTGGCAAAGCAGTGAAGGAGTCATTTCCGACCCCATAAATCATATATATTCTTGATCAGCATC
>JAEIIJ010005288.1:0-10945 GCA_018904815.1 Drosophila ogumai
CCGATATTCCCAAAATACAGATAAATAGGTAAAGCATTTATAAAATATATACTTAAATTTTGAATGCGTCCAGAAAAATCTACAAAATCTTTATATATTTTGCAACAAAAGCTTAAAATAATTTTGGCAATTAATTGGGGCCGTTTGTTCAACGTTTTTGATTAAAAAATATTCAAAAGTGGAAAATCAAACATCCTTAGGAAAGCTGTGGACTCATAGTGAGGGTTTGCATGATAATTTGTATTTGTAATTAAATGCAACAAAGTGAGTTTCTCATACAATTAATAGTCTTAATGAATACAACGTTGTTTTAAGTTTTAAAAGAATCAATATCAAAGTTATTATTATTAAATTTTAGCCGGGCGAATACAAGGGCTGGCATTCATTTTCACACCCAATATGAGAAGTATAAAGTCTAACCAGAACTATTACTCAATAAAGTGTGAATATAATGATACAGATATCTCGGAAAGGGTTAATAAGTCAATTTTTAAATTAAGAGATTAATTAATTAATAAACCATTCTGCAAAAGTAAGTTAAGTATCATAGAATTTTGGTAAAATAAAATGTGTAAGATGTAGGATTTTTTTCTTGGAACATTTAATTGTTTTTCTCGATTTTTAAAAAATAAGGTAATAAAACATTATATTTAAAATATGTTTAAACGTAAATGTATGACATTAAATGTATTTCCAGATATGGCTAACTCTGCAGAAACAGCAATCGCGCTCAATAAGTTACATTAAAAAGTGCTTTGCAAATTTGAAACAATTTAACATATTCGAAAACAAACAAATTTGGAAATATTCAAATACGAATTCGAGCAATTTTTCAATATTTTGGTGAAAAAAACCATAAAAGAGGTCTTGTTTTGTTATGATAATCACCTTTAACCACCTTTCTTCTTTTGCTTTCTAACATCACCCGAGGAAAGCAGGAGTAGAAAGAATACGTTAATATGTTTTTAATTTATTTTAAAAGTAAAAACACTATAAAAAGTAAGGTGAAAAAAGTGTCACGTGCGACATTGATTAAAAATGCAATTAAAACAACACAAATGTAATATTATTAAGTTAAGCCCAATCCATTACTAAGATCAATCTATACATTTGGCATTAAAATTGATCGCATTAAAATATTTCATCACGTTTCGCCGAAATCAGTGCTTAAACTTGTTTTTTGTTATAAATTATTGTTCTGGACTTGTTTCTTTTTCAGTTTGAATACGTAAAAATATTGGGCTCACAGCGGCGAAGAAAAGAAGAACACCTTTGTGCATCACTTACAAAACATCTTCAATCATCCAATCAAACCCATTCACCCTACCTAATGTTCCGTTTGTGTCACTGTTTTTTCCAGTCGCTCTGGAAACCAGCACAATACTTAAGACTATTCCAGAACATATAAACCATGCGAAGTCATATACATTTAACTCAATATTCTTTTTCACCTGCCAACACATATTCCAAACAAAAGGGAGATTGACCGACAATAGTTTGGATTTAGGAAAACTCATGGCCTTATCGAACACAAACAATATTGCAGTGCCTTATTTCTAGACGTATTGCAATCATTTGACCGCGTCTGGGTCCGACGGTCTGATATATAACATCAAATATTAAAATTAAAGTATAAAAAAAAATATATATGTATATATATATCGTTAAATTTGTGGAAGTTCAGATATCGATACCGCTAATGCTATAAATTTGAACTCATTCTCGCCACTCTAAAAGCTGCCAGGATTCCCTAATCCCCAAAATCCCTGATTAACCCATATAAATAACAATTTAAGTTAAAGTCTGATATTTTATTAATTTATAATTATTACTGGAGTACGAATACATTTCACATTTAAAAAATATGACGAGAATTGCAACAAAGGTTAAAGGATTCCTACGCAGCTAAGCAAAGGCATCGCGCCTCGCCCCCATCTCAGCGGGATGCGAGAGCTGCTGTGCCTCCATCGTGTGAAGTGATTAGAAGTACGTTTCGATCGAGTTCGCATTAAGGATTACAACTAGCAACTATGTATGTGTGGTTGGAGGGGAGGGGGTCGAGACCTCCACACTTGGAGCACCGGTGAGTTCTGTCCAGGTTCTGGCTCTGTCCTGGGGCTCTCACTTTGTCTTGGCGCTGCGTAAATTCGATGCGGAGAGCACGGACCGCGGTGGCGGCGGCCGATCCAAGCTATCCATGTGGTTGCGTCGCCCTGACGCCTCGTTCTTCCTGCCCAGCCGGCTCAGGGTACTGGCACTGGTGGCTCCATTGTGTGGTGGAGGCTTGCGCGGCAGTGTTGACATCTAGGGATACAAATTAATAACCGAGAGGAACATGAGAGCATTTTCAATATTTGTTTTAGTTTCTTTATAACTTAACTTTAACGTTTAAATTTAATTTTAGAACCCCTTTTATTCAATCTCTTCCACCGATTACTATGTTTTCAGAGGAATTCCATTAGCTTATTTGTCCGGCATAATTTGTTAATCAACTTTACTCAGCTAATGGCCCACCAGAACCAGTTGCAAATTATAGAAGCTTATCGACTAGAAAACTAAAATTATCATTTCTGGAATAACCAAGCCTGCTTCGAGGTTTCTCTTTCACAGATTACGTTTGATTAGGGAATTCTTAATAAGTTCAGCAGGTGCCTAGGAAGGCCATTAATTATGTTAGTTTGCACAATTCGAATATAAATATTCCTTGAAATATGAATATCTTTATTAAAAATTTGTATTTCAAAAGACCGCTTAAATAAATTTTTCATTTTATGAGAACTTAAAGACTCATTCGATTCAATTATTTAATTTTTTAAGTAACATTACCCTCTTGTTTTGCTCCTGTGAGTAGTTGATCTCGTAGCCCTCGCTGATGTGCTTGGGCTTCCAGGGGGCCAGCATGGAGACGGACCGGGACACTGTCCGGGTCATCGGCTGTAGTGGCGGCGGCTGCGGGGGTGACTGCTTGCCCTTGACCCGGCGAAGGTCATCGCGCGACATTGAGCGCCGGCGCAGGTTGTATGGCTGTGGGATGTCACCCACCGTGGTGGCATGCAGATAAACCACGCTGCGCTGGCTGTGGAGGCTCGACTCGCCCTCAGTGCCGGAACTCTCCGCCGGATAGCGATCCCTGGAAGGGAGATTCATATACTTGCCGAAAACCCAATTCCCAATCTATCCGAGCTCACCTGCCAAAGCCTAGGTTCTCTTGACCCAAGCTGTTAAGCAGCCCCCGTCGCTCGGCACTGCGGGCCGGCTTCGGAGGTCCCAGCAGCAAGGGACGATCCTCGGCTCTACGTGGTCCATCCACCGATCTTTCCAGCGACATGGCTCGCTGGCCCGCCGTGCTGCTCCTCTTGTGTCGCTCCGCCGGCTCCGGCTCTGAGCCGCTCTCGGAGATGTCGTGCAGCTCCCGGGAACGCGAGTAGTGGCGCCGCTTGCGGAAGTCCACTTCGTCGCTGCCATGGCCATTTTCCAGGTGCTGCATGGAGCTGGCCCTCTGCCGACTGCTGTTGCCGTTGCTGTGACTCTGGCTCTGGACCTGCGATGTGGCAGCCTGACCGGCGAGCGTGTGGCGATAGTCGCGGGCCAGTGGCGGCGGACTGCGGTCCAGGTGATAGGCACTCTGCGAATGCTTCGACTGGCCCAGGGAGGGACGACTCCTGGAGAGTGCAGATAATTTTCAAAACAAATTTTGTATTCAATTGCATTTTAAATTATATATTATTCTAATGTTATTATGGAGCCAAGTCAAATATACAGTAATATCTCACCTGGGCATGCTGGTGGCCTTGGAAATGGTTGGCGGATTCGAGTCCAAGTCGGTGTCGCCAAAGAAGCGCAGATTCTTGGCCGGCGCTGCGGTCGTATTGCGTTTGGTCCTCTTCAGGCTGGAAGTGGTCTCACTGTGTCCATTGACGGATACATTGAGCTGCTTAGGAAAAATTTGGTTTAAAATATTTTAAGGTTTAAAATATATAAAAAAAATCGTACCTCCTTGGGACTGCTCTTGGCCCGACGGTCTAGCGATCTGAACCAGCTCGTTTTCTCGACCTTGGCCGGCGCCGCCTCCTTGGCCTTCGGCTGCTTCTTGGGCGGCTTGTCGGCGGGACTCCGCTTCACCAGCAGGGGACTAGCTTTGGGCGTGGACAATCGGCGTCGCATCGAGATATCGATAGTCTGCAGAGTTAGAAATGTAGAAAATTAAGCAAAAGTTAGCAATTTATATCTAGTTTTCCATATTTTCTCAAAATATTTACTCTACCATTAAATAATTGTAAATTGATATATTTATATTTATCTTCCTGAGCTTAAATCCAATTTATTGCCCGTTTTGCTCTCGCTTTCGGGTCAAAGGTCGCCTCCCGCGCCAACCCACGGCTGAGATCACCTCGCAAAGGGGCAGGTAAGAAAACTCGTTTTGCTATTTGCGAATGCAATTGCGAGGCGGCACGTTTTGGCCCAGTTGTGGTTGAAACTGTATTGGGCCACAGACAGACACACGACATTTGGGGTACTGGGCAGGTGATTGGCTATATTGGATTTCAATTGGGCTAAAAGAAACCTTTAGACTCAGGTGCCAAGCCCCGCCACAGCTAAAATCAGTGTATATGATCTCCGCTCGGAATGTCGCACAATAAAGCCGAGATTACGCACCCACCAAGTAATTATGTATTCAAATATATGTATGCCCAGAACCAATATATGCCCAATATAGTTTATGGCCAACTTGGGGCCCCATAAATAAACTAACAGAATTATTGACACAAATTTCGTTCGGGTTTCTCTCCCTCCCGCGTGTGTGCTTGTGTTTTTTTGGCATGTAGAAGAATCTTTGGAATGAATGGCCGGCACTTAAAGATTTCTGCGGAACACACTTCGGGTGGCAGCGGTGGCGGCATGCTCTTTATTGGGGGCCCAGTTCCCCAGTGAATAATGGCGGCGCATTGTCCCGGGCAGCGGCATATAACATATCGGGGAGAGATGCCTTATAAATGCCTTTATCACGCAAGCTTAATTTTCGGCTGCCACACCTTGGCGTGCTCCGTGACTTCTGCTCCTTGGCCAAAAAAACAATGGGACTCCTGCAGCACGGACCTGGGCTGTCTCTCTGTAGAATCTGCTCTTGGGCTGGACGTGATTGCAAGCATTTTGGGCCGCCCACTTGGAACATCCGGCAGAACGAAAAGTGGCAACATCCTCTGGCCCTCTAAGACTTTGGCCAAGAAATCCGCTCAAGCATTGCAAATTAACTCGAGGCACGCAGCAGCAACTGTTGCAGTTGCAGTGGCTGTTGCAACACCTCGGCAACAGTAGCTGCAAAGCGTTTTGCATTGGAATCTCTGGGCCCAGAAGCGAACCGAATTCGCATCCGAATCTAAGCCCAGTTTATTCAATTTCCCCCGCCTTGGCTTGGAGTCGCTGCTGTCGGCTTTCTCACTGCCACACTGACACACGGACTGACAGAGTGACAAACTGACTGGCTGCCTGAATGACAGAGTGACAGCAGCTGCGTGGGCTCCCCAATATATATGCTTACGTATATATCTCCTATAAGGCTTTTGTTCTTGCTCACAATTTATACGACGCCTCGTCGCTGAATGGTTTGGCGTTTCTGCCCCGTTCCGTTGGCAACTCTATTTGGCCAGTTGTCGTTTATTACTTAAGCACAGTCGCGAGTGTTTCTTTATGGTCTTGGCACCCAAAGAATCCCCCGCGGATGAGATCTGTCTCCCCTCTCGAGTGGAAGTAGCGTCTTGACCATTTTCGGCCGCACAGCAACGCCCACGAACTCGGGCTCTGGGGAGCAGGAAGTGCTGCTACTCCTAGATCTACCCAAAGGTAGTTACTCCCCCAGCTTGTAAGACCCATCGGGGCAAGTCTTGGTTAATTCGAAATTAATAATAGCCGACCATGACCAAATGAGCCCGAAAAAACTCTGTGATCTTGGCCAGCTCCGCCGGGTTAACGACCTAGGGCTGGCGCCATCAATTGGGCATTAGGCCAAAGGGGTTTGTGGTTTCAGAAACACCAAGAATATCGGTTTGTGAAACCACGAGTTTCCTTGATTTTTACATATATATAAGTTTGTTGGATTTTCATGAATATCAAATAAATTAAGCTAGCTTGGCTTAGCTTTGGTAAATATATTTATTTCGCTAAATAATAGTTGATCGTTCCAGCCATTGAAAGTTTTAATGAAAGCATTGATATTTATCTTTCTCCATTAAATAAAGTTCTGAATAAAACATTTAGTCTACACAAAGTCATTCCCTGAAATGTACATCAAAAGTTCAGCACCTTGGCTTGGGCTTTTTTTCTTGGCCCTCGTTTCGAAGAGTGCTGGGGCTAAGGTCGGTGGAAGTTCTCGAGTCCATTAAATTCCATAAAAAACAAACAACAATTCTCCAAATTATATGTAGATGCGAGCCTTCTTGACTCAAATAGAGTGCCGGGCTTCACCGGAATTATTGCAAAATGTGAGCTGCCAAATCAACGAAAAATCGCGGAGTGCATTATCTGTGGAGTTTGCCCTAGCCAAGGACCTCAAAGACATTAAGGGGCACTTTTTACTGTCCGTAGAGCGAGATTCTATTGCTACCGACTATATTTCAATGGATATGGATTACTGTGAGCTATTACAAAGCCAGCATAAAAATTATATAGTGAGGGCCTTAACCAATGATGTGCGTCGAACCTCGAACTTTCCAGTGGAGTGTCCTTTTAAAATGGTTAGTAATCGATTAGTTAAAACGATATATGGTATATAATTCAAAAACCCCTTTCTCTTAGAATAAACACTATTTTGTCAGGGAATACAGCGTTGACTTGAAGATACTGCCAAGCTATTTTCCAGAAATCAAGTTCAAAACGGACATGAAAATTCAATATAACGGAAAACTTGCTGCTAATTTTATTCTACATGGAAAAATTATTCGGAAGTAAAACAGTGTTTCATATTGCTCACAAGAATTGTAAAAGTTTCATAGTGAATTGTTGAAATATATTTAAAAATATAACCACATTAACGATTTAAAGTATAAAAAGAATACGTCAATTCGATAAATATTAAAATAAACTAATAGTAGAGGTTGAGTTCTGTGTAAATCGACTCGCTTGTTGTTGGCTGATCAAATCCTTAGAAATTATCGTAATGCTATTAAAAAAATATATATATTTAAAAACCAATATCAAATTATTTATTGGTCCTTTTTCAGATTGAATTTAAAACGTTTTCAAAACAAAATGCATTAAGTCCGATAAATCAAACTGAATATCGTAAATTTTAAACTCCTATTTATTTATCGATCTTCTCTTGAAATGTCAAACATTTTCGAAAAACTCACCTTTGGTTCGCGTAAGGCCTCCTCGGTGTGATGCTCGCGATACCGCGACCGCATCTCCTCCTCTCTGACCATGTAGCGCTCCCGTTCCCGCTCTTTCTCCTTCTCCTTGTCGCGACGACTCAGCGTGCTGCTGTTCCCATTGCTCACCCGATCCTTCTTGCCGCTGGACACGTTGCTGCCACTGCTGCGACCACTGCCGCCATGGCTACCAGCTCCACCAGCTGAGCCCGTGAACAACTGCTTGACTTTCTCGAAGCCACCCAGCCTCTTGTTCCGCTTCAGAGTGCTGGACTCCTCGCGGCTCGGGGTCTGGGACTGTGACTGAGAGTGCTGCTCGCGACGACGCAGTGTGCTGGTGGCCACCGGATACTTGTCCAGGTGCGGATCAAAGTGGGAGCCGTCGTCGATGGAGCGTTCCCTGTACACGTAGCTGTGCTCGCGGCGCAGTCGAGATGGCACCGCCTGACGCTGGATCTGGCGTTGCTGGGCACTGTCCCGCCGCTCCTTGCGCAGGAAGGAATCGCAGGCCCGAATGTCATCATGAACAGTGCGTTTGCGCCATCTGAGAAAGAGCGAATCCAAAATATTTATTATGCAAAATAAGAAATACATGTTAATCTCTATGAGAATAAAGAAAAAAATTAAAAATAATGATTTTTACTCACTTTGTGGTCAAGTCCCCGTTGAATGACTCCTTGCGGAAGTCGTTCTCTATGCCCGAGTCACCCTTGTCGAAGCTGCGCTGCTGCAGCTTGTCCCGCTTGAGGCTACTCTGCCAGTAGTCCTGCGGCTCCCGCGTCTCCCGCGTCTCTCGCTGCAGCGTCTGCTGGGCGCGTAGCTCCGGCGAGGATCGGTACTGATCCGTCAGGTGCGAGTCCAGGCTCTTGGGCTCGTGCTCCAGTCGATCCGCCGAGTTGTAGTCCCGTTCCCTCTCCCCGATGCGTTCGCGATGTCGCGACTCCCGGACCTGGCCGTCCCGTTGAGTCTCCCGCACGTAGGTCTCCTTTACACCTCCTAGTCCGTCGTCGTAGTACTTGGTGTGACGGTAACGTGAGGTCTTCTCCATGCGGGGCAGCGTGGAGCCGCTTTCCAGCTGTGAACGCTCCGGCGGATACTCGCTGGACAGCTCCTGGCGAACGGGACGATGGAAGCGCTCTGGCTCACGCTCGGGAGTGGGTCTGCCCACCTCTCGGTTTCTCTCCATAGTGGCTCCTTCGCCGAAGCGTCTGGTAAGGATGCGGGTCTCCAGCTGGGCTCTCCGGTATCCCAGCTCATCTAGGTACGGAGAGGGACTCACGCTCCTTATGACCGGAACAATGGGCGGCTCTGCCCGCCGCGAAAATTCGTCATCGTAGTACACCTTCCGGGGCTCATAGCCCAGTCCCTCGTCCTCGTCGCTCAGGTTGCGAGGACTAAGTTGCTGCCACGGCGACGGCGAGTGACTGGGCCGGCTGCTGGCCAGTGGAACGCCATTTGATGTCGGTGAATAACTGGGTCTGACATCGCTGGCCCGCGGAGGCCTGGCCGGGGCGAACTCCCGCTGCGGAGTGCGCACGTCGCGGTCCAGGGGCGAGCGCCGGACCTGCTCCTCGCCCAGGTCCAGCTGTGCGTAGGTGATGCCCTCATTGGGCCGTATGTACGAGAAGGCCGGTTGGCTGATCACCGGCTGCGGGGAGAAGCGCTCCATGGACAAGCGCTTGACCAGGCCGTCAACGGTGCGGCCCTTGGTCAGTGGCAGGCGCTCCGCCGGCTGCTGGGAACTGTGCATATTCTCGCCGGACTTTGCCTGTAGTGTCTCGATTCGATCGCGGATGCCCGCCGAAATAGAGGGTCCTGTGCCTGTTATCAGCCCCTGTCCTGCTCCGCTCGAGATCAGGGGTCCGTCTAGCTCCGCCTGGGAGCGACTCCTGGCCAGCAGCTCGTTCAGGCCACGGCCGCTCTCATTCTTCTCGCGGGGCGTGACTGCGTCTGACTTGCGGCGCTCCCGCTCTCGGAAATAGTCCTTCTCGAAGAAGTCCTCGCGCTGTGCCTGCTCTATAATAGGACTCAGCTGCTGCTTGGACTGGGACTGGTTGCCGTGTGCCTTTTCCTCCGATTTCCTGGCTATCTTGCTGCTGCCCACATCACTCTTGCTGCGCACTAGTCGTCTGGCGCCGCCGTCCTCAAACCTGGGATCCCTGTCCAACTGGGGATCACTCTTGCGGCTAAAGAGACCAAAGATCGAGGGACGCTTGACCGCCGACTTCTTGGTGGAGGCGTCACTGGCACTGCGGGCGACCGGCTTGCCTTTCTTGCGGCGCGTCGGCAGCGAATGGAAGTCACTGGGCTGGCTCTGGCGCCGTTGCTTGCTCCGGAAGTTGGGTATTTGGTCGCCGTTCTCAGCCTTACTGTGGTGCCGGCCCGCCTGGGCGATCACCAAGGCAGCCTCTTTGCGAATGTCCGCAGGATCGATGTCCGGCGGCAGCTGGTGGTAACTCTGCAGGTTAGCCGGCGGCTCATATTCACTGGGACGCTTGCCTGCACGTATAAAAAGGGGGGAAATTAATTAAATATCAAGTAAAAATAAAGTTAAATATTTATCGAAGTAAGTTTATGCTAAAATATGTATGTATGATTCTATAAATTCTAATGATATTTGTTTAAAGAAGGTCCAAGCGGTGATTAGGATGTAGACAGAAAGACATCTTCATCACCAACTAGTAGCATATGTACCCTCTGAACATTATTTAATATTTAATAGTCTAAATTTTATTAAAATGTGGGCTATGAATATAGACGCCTATTGTTCTAGCTCTGTGTGTATGAAAAGTGAGGAGGTTTACAGGGTTCAAATACACAATTGCAGAGGCAGTTCCGCGAACTAGTTGGCATTCATGTAAAGACAAATTAGCACATTAGCCCGGCGATGATGTAATATCTGGCAGAGGCTGGCAGGCAGGCTGGCAGGCAGTCCGGCCAGCTGTGGCCAATTCACACTTGCCAGCTGCCAACTACCAGTCGCTAAATAAGGCAGCCCGTCCCGTCCGGACCATACTGATTCGGTGGGGCTCTCAGATCGAGAGACTGCCGGCCGTCTGACAATGGATCTAGCCCACGTCTGTCCGAGATGGAGCCCTCAATGCTCGATGCTGGGGAAACGCTGAAATGCCAAGAGATCTTGTGGAACGCCTGCTCTGTAATCGGGCGCTGTAAGCGCTAATGGCCATTGAAGAGGCTGCTGCGGTCCCAGTTGATCTATCTCTCATAAAGATTCCTCTCCACTTCCTCACTTTTTTTGTTCTTTCATAATCATTATTATTTAATACGCCGAAAACAACAGAGCAGCGGAGCAGTGGAGCAGCAGAGGGGCCAGCAGAACGAAGCAGAAACGCCAAGGAAAACGTGCCGAAACGAGCATCATCATCGCGGCTGGCCAGAACGAGATGTGCCGGCCGAGATGCGTGATCTCTCCAGTCAGCCAGTCAGCCCCTTTTTTCCGGCCAACTCATCTAGCTGCACACAGAGAAATAATTGGAAGTGATCTGATTGCGATTAGGAATATACATACACTGCGCGTCACCAGATTAGCGCCCCCCTTGGTGTTCGCGTTTGAAGTGAAA